>JAPSES010000069.1:7920299-7937764 GCA_029822895.1 Maxillicosta whitleyi | reverse complement strand
GGGTTCAATCCATTTGACTGGGTAGGAGTGCCAGTCAGGAGAGGTTTTATGATCCTCACTACAGACCGAAGTCCACCTGTGGTGCCTCAAACAATCATCAGTTCAGTGGAGCTGTGTGGTCTGCCTGCTGGCCTTACTCTGGCTCTCCCCACAACAGCTGTCTGGTCTCCTGATCTCCACAACAATGAGAATCAGGCTGGACTGACTGTGGAGTTCATGTTCCATCAGCCAGAATGGACCCACCTGGTTATCACTTGCAGCAGCCCCAGACTCAACCGGTCCACTACTCAGATGATCTGCTAACTTTGGAAAGATCACAGATGTGTGAGTATCCCCTGGACATGGCTTAGACATTCTATGTAAAAATGCAAAATATGCTTGATTGTGTTTAGTATAGGCTATATTGTAACACTGAGTGTTTTAAAGGTTTGGTTTTGTAGTTTTTAAGGCCTCTCTGTGAATATATGTTTAATTGACCATTTCACAAGCACATCCTCTCAGTGTGAGTAGACAATGAATAAACAGCCATATGTTGTTACTGACCAGTTTTGTGAGTGGTTCTTATTTCTGTGGCAGTCATAACCAGTGATCTTTGGGAATTATGTAAGGGTCATATCTGTGATCAAAGTTACACTAATCAAAGTGAGCGATAAGGTGCTGTCTGTAACAGAGGGATGGTAAGTCTCACTGGTCTCTCAATAGTGTCATATAGAGTCACAAAATTTAATACAAATCATTCATACTGTACAATTTTTTAAACTGGTTGGATTTATGTCAAAACATAACACAGATTTACTGTACTATGTGTTACTTAAGTTGAAACAATAAAACTGCAAAATGTCATTTTATTATAAAACAGGTGTCAAAGATGTGGCCCATGCACCAAAACCAGCCCACCACAGCATCCAATCTGGCCTGTGGGATAATTTTGTGAAATACAAACTTTACACCAAAGATATTAACAATCAAAGGTGTTAAAATCATTTTACTTCAAGTTTCACATTTAGACCAATGTAAGCTGGATTGGATCATACCAGTAAAATACTGTCATAAAATAATGAAAGCTACACATTTTCTCTTTTAGTGTAAAAAGTAAAATTAAATGAAAATATTCACATTCACAAACTATCCTTTTACAAAAAATGTGAACTACCTGAACAAATATGAACATCATGACATGTCTTTTACCAATATTGTGCCTGTTAGTAAATGTTTTATGTATTTGTAATTATAATCCAAGTTGTGATGCACATGTGTACAAGATAAAACTGAGGCATAATATTGCTAAAATTGCATTTATTTTTCTTAAGACATTTCAGGTTGTTGTTGTTATATGGATTTTTAAGGAAACTTTGTAGATGTAAACATATTCAAAATGTATTTTTACTTTTTTCATTGTTATTATGATTATTTTACTGGTCCAGCCCATTTGAGATCATATTAGGATGAATGTGCCTCCTGAACTAAAATGAGTTTGACATCCCTGTATTAGATAGTATTAGTATTAGAAGTAAGTGTATACCCTTATGGAGTGCCTACTTTTTTTTTGTTAGGCATAAATTAGATAATGAGAGGAGTCACACAGGATGACACGAGGGTGTATAAAACATACTTCTTGCACAAAAACTTGCACAAAGGGTTTTTTCAGGACTGATAAGAATACCGATTATTACAAAGATTCATGAGTGATATTTGGAACTTTGTGCAAATCGAAAAATGTTGTTGAAATTTGTTGGAGGCTGAATACTTAATCAAATAAATAAAGTTGAATTTAATATTTCAACAATATTCATTATCAGTTTTCACACTGAACTAGATTACTTAATAAAAAGATCCAGGGAATAAACAAATGTTCTGTTGATATACTAATATATGGGACATTCAAGCAAACAACAGCTGGGTGATCTCTGCTTGTATCACATAAGCTGCTTGTAGTAAGTAACATCTGTGTCATGCTGTGTATTTGACTGACAATTAACTGTGCTGTTATTCCCCAGCTCAGGAAATAAAACCGGAGGTAGACAGCAGACCAGAGCCAGAGGAAAGTTGTCCTGTCTGTGGGGACAAAGTGTCAGGATACCATTATGGACTGCTTACATGTGAGAGCTGCAAGGTAAACTCAATCACACATACAATAAATGTAATCGTTCAAGATAGATGATGCTTTAATTAAAAAAAAAAAAAAAAAAAATAGATAGACCCATGATTTAGACCCTCATAGATTAAAAGTATTGTGCATTTTTTAATCTTTCTCAATGTATATTTTTTACAGTAACTAAAGACTGTTTGATATGCAAAGAAGGAAACCAACAGGTTGAAATAGCTTTCTCTTTCTGTAGGGCTTTTTTAAACGCTCAGTGCAAAATAATAAACACTACACCTGTGCAGAACAACAGAGCTGCCCAGTGAACCTGTCCCAACGGAAACGTTGTCCTTACTGTCGCTTCCAGAAATGTTTGGCCGTAGGCATGAGGAGAGAAGGTACAGCCCTTACATAGAAACATACACTTATAATACACTGCTGTTAAATATAAATTTTGCTCCATTGCAACACAGCGCTCCACTGACACGCATGTTCTTTTTTTTTTCTCATATAACTTATCTCAGGAGTCATAAAACATTGCTGTAATGACCCAGATTAACAATGATGACTGAGCTCTCAAAGCGAGTACATATTATCAGCTTTTTAAGATAAATCATCTGTTTCAGTTGGAAACCATGATCATTTGTTTCTTTCTTTGTCAACAGCTGTAAGAGCAGATCGTATGAGAGGTGGCAGAAATAAATTTGGCCCTCTATACCGCCGGGACAGGCAGATGAAACAGCAAGTGGTGTTTCACCAAGCAAATACTGCTCCCCAAAGGATTAAGATGGAAACTACACAAACACCTCAGCACATGGGTCCAAATCAACTTCATGTAATGCACAGTAACCCAAGCCCTCCATTGTCTTCTAGTGCCTTTCAGCAATCTCACATGTATCCCTCTGGTGTGGGGCAGTTAGGGACATCCATACCTCTGGACTGTACTGTGAATGCAGACAGGGGACTCACCTCTCCACCGCTCACTTACACTGGACTGTATCACCATCCCTTCACCAGATGCTTACAGGAAAAGGTGCAGATGCCTTTTAGCTGCAGCCCAGCTCCCACAAACATTTCAGTGCACCCAACCCCTCACAGTTCATTTACAACAATAACAACAGCAGCAGCAGCAGCAGCATCCCCCTGCTCAACACCAAGTGCAAACACACCTCTAAGTGAGGCTCCTACCCAAGCCCTGGGTATTTCCTCCTCTGCCACTCTTACGTCTAATTTCCTAAACCAGCTCCTAGAGTCAGAGCAGGATGAGGGCCAGGTGTGTTCAAAAGTTCTGGCCAGCCTACAGAAAGAACAGGCCAACCGGGGAAAACATGACCGTTTAAATACATTCACCATCATGTGCAAAATGGCTGACCAGACACTGTTTGGACTTGTAGAGTGGGCCAGGAACAGTACACTTTTCAAGGAACTCAAGGTAATGAAGCATTGCTAACAATGATGTTTTCGCCTTTTAAATGGCAAGAAATATATCTTGCTCATTACACTGAAATATTTACTCAGGAATGTGTTTAAATTAGGGCTTTTAATTTTCAGCCATAGAATGACCTAAGAGCTGATCATTTCCTATGCTTGCATAGGTAGAAGACCAGATGGCGCTGCTGCAGAGCTGCTGGAGTGAACTGCTGGTCTTGGACCACCTCTGTAGACAAGTGACATATGGAAAACAAGGTTGTATATACCTGGTAACTGGACAACAGGTAAAATTAAGCATTTAAAAAAAGTGTACTAAAGAGGTGATTTGCATATTACATTGTGCACAAATAACAGTTTAACTCTAATGAACACTCTTTTTTTTAAATTATTTTGATGCAGATTGAAGTGTCAACTATCATCTCTCAAGCAGGAGTAACATTGAGTAGCCTGGTATCAAGGACCCAGGACCTGGTGTCGAAACTAAAAGCACTACATTTAGACAGACACGAGTTTGTGTGTCTTAAGTACTTGGTTCTTTTCAACCCTGGTAAGCATGTCCCTTTGATGTGTTGTTTAGACCATCATTTTTGCATCCTTATGTCACTGCATGTATATGAACTATGTATTACATCTCTACGCTCTAGATGTGAAGTCAGTGCAGAACCGCAGGCAGGTGGAACAAACTCAAGAGAGGGTGAACAGAGCCCTGATGGAACACACCCAGCAGACTCACCAAGGGCACTCAGACAAGTTTGGCCAGCTGCTGCTCCGGCTGCCTGAAGTACGCAGCATTAGTTTGCAGGTTGAGGAGTATTTGTTCCAACGCCATCTTCAGGGAGATTTGCCCTGCAACTCCTTACTCAGTGAGATGCTGCACACGAAGCGTAGCTGAAGATCCGTGGCTACATTGCTAAATCCTAGTGGCTACTGTGAGTTTTAACTCCTTCCACCGTCTTTTAACCTCAAGTGTCCCCAACTATGTTTCTTGATGGTTAAATAGACATATTTCATTTCACAGATCTACTGCTCGATTCACAGATGTGAATGCCATACTAGCAATGAGGAAAGGGTTGACCCAGTAGCCATATGTTTAGCTGAGTTCAGTTATCAGCCATTATCAGCAGTATTACCATAGCCATATGGCCCAATGTTTATCAGTGTTGTTTGCCAAAAATGCACTATTGTGATGGTTTCCTTAAATATGCAAGAAGAGCCTAATATTAAGAAACATGAAACATTGAATAAAGAAATTTGGTCTGAGAGTATGTCCTTATTTAATACACATGACCCTATGATGAGCAAAAAAATAAATTAGTAATTACCAGACTTCCCCGCACTATTCCATAATGACACGGCATAAACTTGAGCAATGTAAATGAAGAAGTCAACAAAGGAATGATTAAAGATGGCCATGATTTAAAAAGTAAATTTATTTATCTGCTCCAGTTATCAATGATACTCAACTTATGAAATGAACATACATAATGTGCTGGCACAATCTGATAACAGAAGAGAAGGAAAGCAACATGAATGGAATGACAACTTCAATGAAATGAATGACTGACATACCACCTGAATGAAAAAAAAAGACAAAAGTAGAATCTCAAACTAAACATCAAATGCACTTTTCTAATGCAAACCAAATAAATATACCTCTGGGTGACATGGGGCTTTCTAGGGGAAAATTGCACAGAATCAAAATATAGTGTTCAACTACCACATACTACCTATTTTTGTTTTACACATAACACATAAATTAAAAAAAAAAAAAAAATCCAGTAATTCCATATGCACTCCTCCACACACACGTTCAATAGATCTTATCATTTTTCCTAAATTATGCTCTGGACAACCTTTTTCACATCTGTATTGTAATCTCACTCAAACGCATGTGTTGGGGCAGTCAGTGATTTGAGAGAAGACAGCTGCGTCATGGCAGCTGCTGTAGTGCTTAAGACTGCAAAGAAAGATAAGAGGGCCAATTTTCCACTGTGTGGTAATATCGACCAGATCACTATCATCTGCAGGGTCAAGTGTTTTTGCTCAATTAGCATTAACATGCTGGCATAAAGAGAGAGAAAAAAAATCGTACACGAAGGAGTCTCTAGAGACTATGCAGGGTTCATGTGGGCTGTTGCAGTCCAGAATGATCCTTCACGAAACCTACTGTTTATATGTTGGAACACACAAACAGGGAATCATCATAAGAAACAGACTCCTAGTGACCTAAAGGATTTATTAATCCCCAGACAAAAGTTTCAATCAATTTTCAGGTGACAATTTCTAATCATTCTCATCCATTCATTCTCAAACATACATCTCAGTAATGGTTCAAGCAGCAGGCTAGCTAACTGATAGCTTACAAAGGTCAACATACTTTTTACAAATCATTTTCAAAAAAAACAATCAGCATTCAATAAGTATCAAATCAGCATCGATGATCATTTTCACACAGCTGTATAATAAACATCATAAAGCCCTCCTTCATGGTTCCAGTTTGTTTTCAAGGTAAGCTGAGACTACATTTCATTTTTTTTTATTGTATATTGCGAATGAAAAAGCATGTTAAGAAGAAATGTTACATGAATTTCATTCTTTCTTCTTTCAGCTCTCAAAGGCTGAATTGATTAGTCCAGCAAAAAGTGTCAAAAAGTATATTAAAAAAAACATCCAGATGGCTACAGCTGAAGGAGACTTGATGCTCAGTGGAGTGCACTTACTATGGGGCACAGGTAGTTTCTAAGAGCAAGTCCACTGACAACCACAGTAGGCACCACCAGTGCAACCCACAACAACCACCCACCTCTTCTGGTCTAGACCAACCAGAGAAAACACCCCTGAATGGAAATGAGTGGTTAGTGTGTACCCTACATTCATATACCTGCAGTGTTACCTGCTATTATTTTTCAGCTGGGATTTCCAATCTAATCTGAGAACAATGTGACTCAGTTGACCGGAGAAAGTGAGCCCTGGAAGAAGAAGAAAAGGCAGCAAAAGGAAAAGAAGCCAAAGAAAGAGGGCGGATACTACTCTGGCCCAAAATACTGTGCGGGCAAAGGCAGTGTGGTTGTTCCCTCTCATTCTTAACCTACGAGTCACAAAAAAGACTCTGGGGGGCAGGATAAGGAAAGGCATGAAGAGACAGGGTGCAAGGGAGAGAGAATTCTTCATTATGACAAATCAGTCTTATTACATTTTACAATCAAAGGAGACCTGACAGAGCTAATCAGAAGCTCTCAAGAGTGAAATTATTATAACTACAACTTCAGCTAAATGAGTGTTTGGCCAGTTTTGTTGGCATGTAAATGAACAAGATGTTCTCTGGTTGAAAGCTGTTAAAAGCCTTATAAGGTTAGCAGTCCATAGCTTGTTTAACTGGGTAAGAACAAATTTCAAGTGCCACACTGGCCAATACAGTGGATTTTTAAGAGCCATTGGGAGTTGGTTCCCTGATTCATAGCATCTCTACCCATCCTAAGTTTGTTTTTATTTGGGAGTGCCAAGCTTCTTGGGGGTTCCTGGCCGTTTCTGCCAAAAGTGACCAGGGATGGTGAAAGCGTCAACACTCATGGACATGGTTTTGGACGGGATAACAGTAAACTGTTTGCGGTCAGAACTGTACTTGTAAATGGACTCAACCATCTCAGGACTGATGACGCGTGGCCCAATGCCAGTGAGCCGTACCATCTCCTCAGTTTCAGGGTTCATGGTGTAAACAGCTCTGAACTGGCAACTGGTATCTCTGAAGAGGATAAGGAAGTGATTGGCTGTGCTCTTTTCCATTTCCTGTTGCGAAAACAAAGAAAAAATGTTAAGTAAAGCTGACAACAGTAATCAGTCTTGTAGTCTAGTCAGGATGGACCTATATGTATTGGACTCTGATACAGCAGGATGGTTTACCTCTACAATCTTGTTTTTCTGTGGTTCATTGACCTTTCCAGCCAGACAGCAGCGAGTGATAGCATTATGGATGATGAATTTGTTGGACTTAAAGCTAGGCTCCTTGTACAGCTTTGGTCCTGTGAGACAGCATTTGCAAAATGTCACATATCCACTAAAATGCTTACTGTAGTCATTTTTTTAACCTTTGAACCACTTAAATTTGGGACATAACACGGACCTGTGTATTCTGGGATTGAGGCAGGAGAAGAAATAGTCGAGCCATTTTCCCAGTCTTTCTCTCCATTGTGTGCACTCCTTCGTCCTGGCGACAATAGCCGTGAGGGTGAGTGTGATCGACTAAAGGGAGATAAACAGATATGCAGTGTCAGTTAAATATCTTGACAGTAAGTATGGGCAGACAGGTATTTTACAACGATACCACTGATTACCCTCCGAAAAGCAACTACAGGAAGTGGAAGTAGAAAAAGTATACAAAACTACACTCAAAGACACCTAAATACTTCCTTCAATATTCTAACAATATTTGAGCTGGCATTAGGTTCCAGCAGAAATACATACAAACAGTGAAATTGTCATTGTTCTTTATTTTCCATTGTAATGGTCTACTTCATAATTTAGTGCCATGATGATAGTTCAAAATTCTGAGACAAAACAATTACGAGACTTGAGAATTATGCCTCTTTTGTGTATGGTAAGAAAGTATCCTTCATGCCCTGTAATGCTTCTGTAATATTACATTTATTTCCACTCATGATTGAACATGTTTATCATAAACACAAGTGAGAAATGTTGCAGTTTCACCTTTGAGAAGAAAAAAAAGACATTGTTACTATATAAGTTACCTTGGTGACTTCCTCATAGCAAGGTCATTTGCCATGGAAGACAGGTTCATGGTGGAGTGAGAGTAGACCTTGTTTAGCTTGGTGCCTGGAGGAAGTACCAGAGCGATATATAGCTATAAATAGTTATAAATAGACAAACAAATACTTTAAAAGAAAAGGGCATAATCAATTTGAATGTGCGTAAACTGTATATCTACTCACCCATGAAACCTTTAACAGGGCTGTGAGAAAGGACTGAATCATCTCTAAACACAGTCTTGGGTCTCTGTTTCTTGACACCGCGAACTGTGGTGGGTTTCTGTCTCAGCACCTTGTCTAGGTCTTCCATGATCTTTAGCTGCTGTCTCCGTTCATACTCCTGTCTGGTGAAGTCTCCTCTACGTTGGGGGGTGCCTTCTGGTGGTGGGGTGCGTGATGCTGGAGGTGTGCCTGGGGTCTGGGGTCGGTCATCACTTTTATTCCCCCACCCCTCTATGATCATCCACTGTGGCTTGCTGAAGTTTCAGAGATAACATGCAGAGAGGCATCAATTAGTTTGAATTCCTTAGAATAAGATAATATTCACTTTAAAACAGCACTCCACGAACTTCAAAACTTGACTTTTTTTAATTTAAATCCTAGTCTTCTGTTATGAATGGATTAAAACAAATCTCACTTGGATTCTTTTTCCTTTTCCTGCTCAAGTTTGCGTCTTTTCATCTCTTCAGCTCTTTTCTGTTGTTTCTCAAGCAGCGCAGCCCTTCTCTGGGCCATCTCATCCTCTGGTCGCTCAGTGTCATCCTAATAATGAAGACAAAAACATAATATAGTCAAGGATATACTTTATGTGCACATATTTCTAAAAAATAATTTTTAAAATGTTATACAATATTAATCACTAAGCTACCTTAAAAAAGAAACCAACTCCTCCTTTCATCTCTGGCTCCGTCCTGTCACTCATCGAGTCAGACAAGGCGTCGGGTACTTGATCATCATCCTCTCCTTCTCCTCTTAGAGCAGACAGTGAGATCTCTATGAGGCTGCTGCGTTTGCCATTCATGATCATTGCAGAAGCATCACTCTCAAATGAGCACTCTGATGGAGCACCAGAGCTGCAGCCCCCACCTGTAAGACTTTCCTTTTTCGGCAAAGCATGTGAGGGTCCTGCCTCCAGGTCCATGCTAAATATACTATGATCGTCAATGGAACCTACTTCTGACAAGTTGTCGTCTGCTGCAGGACGGGGAATTGGGGTAGGAGTTGGTGTTGGTATTGGTGATATTGCAGGTGTAGGAACAGGAGTTGGCCCAGATGAGCGCAGCTCATCTAACTTTTCAGGATCTCCAATGGAGAATGTAGAGGAAGTCTGGACCTGGGACTGCCAAGGATTGACACGACGGAGGTGTGGAATTCGGTCCACATTTTGAGGAGGGGTGAGAACCCTGGAGAGAGTTGGAACCTTAACATCCAATGGACGACTGTGTTGATGATGTTTAGGGCTTTTAGGTGGCACAGACTGAGCTCTACGATGTAACACCTGAGGAGATTTTGGAGGGGTGGTGTGGTTTGAGAGTCTGCGTGATGGAGATGGAGAGGAGGAAGCTGAATTCAAATCTCGGGTGGATTCTCGGGAAAGTCGTGCAGAGGGAGGGGCTGGGGTGGAAGTCTTAGGGCTAGCTGGTATAACCCAGGATTTGTTGCTTGAAGCTGCAGTTTTCTTCTTAATGAGCTGGTTCTGCTGCTCAGTCAATCGTTGCATGTCACTTTGCAGAGAGCTCAGTGCTGCAGTCAGCTTGGATACAGCATTGTTATAGTCCCCTAAAGGAGCTACCATTTTCTCACTAGGTGTCCCAGAGGTCTTCTCCCCTGAAGTAACCGCTTTTTCTTTGGCATGACCAACTTGTTTGTTGAGCATTAGTCCTTTGACATTGCCCTCTTGCACCACCAAAGGATTCTGTTCATCCTGTCCTTGCTGCTCTTCCTCCTCCATTCGTGCCAGCCTTTCTTCCAGTGTCAAGCAAGAAAGGTCTTCCTCTGTGGAAGAACCGCTAACTTGGCCATTTCTTCCTTCACCTGCACCTTCCTCCTCATGTTGTTCCTTCTTCAGCTGCATAAAGGCACTCTTACCCAGTCTTTGCCGGTGCTTTGCAAAAATTGCTTCAATGCGCTTCTTCTGTGCTTCGATAGCTTTGCGTTTTTCTTCAAGCCGAACACCCAACTCAGACATTTCATTATTAAGTTGAGGGCTCTTGACTGGGCTTTCTTCAGATTTCTGTGCCCATGTGGTCATCTGAGGAGGAGTGGGATCACTGGTTTTGGGAGAGTCCATTATCTGCTTTTTCTTGCGCTCTGCAAAGCTAGTCATTTTCACACCACTATCAGATCCATCTTTGCTCTGGCCCCTGGCAGAGCTTGCACCAGAAGCCGGTGTTGTTGGAGTGGATTGTGCCTTAGGCAGATCTTCAGAGGCATCCGAGTCCACACTACCATCTCTCAAAACAGAGTCATCATCACGTGAACATTCTGAGGTGTTTCTGGTTCGTTTGGAGTCTCTGGCGTCTCCTGTGGGCCGGTACATCATTCCTGAGCGTGACGGGGCAGAGCAGCTGATGGGTGCTAAGTTGCTGTTGTGTCTAGAACTAGCAGGGTCATCAGGAGAGTGGAGGTAGAAGCCATCAGGAGCTCCATCTGGGTGTAAACGAGGCTCCATCTTACTCTCATTGTGGATGATTTGAAGAGCCTCTTCAATGGTAGGCAGCTCTCCTGTTTCACTCACCCCAAGGCCATTCTCCTCTGCTAACCTTGGAATGCTGGGAGTCTGAGTTGTCCAAGAAGCTCTCTGGGGACCATTTGGGGGTTTGCCAACTAAATGGCTGAGATCTTCAGGTGGGGTGTAGGGCACCCTAGTCATGTTTTGGCTTGTTGGGTTAAGTTGGTCTGAGCTCACAGAGCGGGTTATCACAGGGTTGCCCATTACAATGTCCACATCACTGTCCAGGCCAAAGGGAATGCTGAATGATACTGCAGACAAGGGGCGGCTAAGAAAAAAACAATAGTATTGATAAAATAAAACAATCAATGTAAACATAATGTCAACATTGTCATAAAGTCGGTCATACCTGAGAGGTTTCTTGCTCCATGTTTTTCCAACTCCTTCTATATGAGACATTGAGGTAGACTGAGTCAAAGATCCTGAGTACAATGGGACACACACACAAACGTATAAAGGCATGCACACCACACAAGGATGCACAAGTCAACCAAACAATACACAAAAAGGGGAAATATACATAAAATTGTTGAATATCCATTAAAATACAAAAACATGACCGTCATACCACAATACACAACTAAAATACAGATGACCACCAAAATAAGTAGGACAAAACTGATGTAAAATAATTGTGACATATATAACACACCACAGATTGATGCAACGAGGACAGGATGCTATCCTAATTTTACCTGACACAGGAGAGGAGATGGGAAGAAAGGGCTTTTTAAAGATTGAGGGGGAGACACTGTAAAGCAAAAAATAATCTTTAAGTTCAAGCAAGCTCGATCAAAGACAACAAAAGTAAAATCACATTTGGAGAGTATCTGTACCTGTTACCACTTGGCGTTACTGGCGTGGAGTCATCTAAAAGGGAAAATAAAGATTGGGATTTCACACATATTCAACTTTATATTGTGAAAGGTGACACTGCAAAACTAATAACTCTTACCTAATGTGTCTATTGGCTGAACAAATTCTGGCCTCTGTACCTCAAACCAGTAAAGCAGCTCTGCGAGGAAGCTCACCAAATTGAGCTAAAGAAATCAGAATATATCAAATATGTAAAGGACACCAAAGAATTTTTACTTTAATCAATGAAGGTTCAAGAAATGATTAAGCAGTGTGAATATCTGTACCTTAAGTTCCTGTGGAGAGTATTGCATGTCCTCCAGTGTCAAGTGACAGCAGCTCTTGAGGCAGCTGTCACAGAATTCACGGATAAACTGCAGGTTGTACAAGCTGTCTGCTACAGTCATGGACTCCTTCATACAAACATCTTGTAATGTGACAAAAAAAAGCATTACATTAACAGAAATTCATTCATAAAATTTACAATTCTTTTAAGCGTGTACATACCTTCAAGTCTTAGCAGGCCTGGGCAATAATAGTGTATGACTGCAACAATGGCACAACCACTGGATAAGTCTTTGACTTCATTAACCACTGGAAAGATGGGTTTTTGTCTGGACTGAATTTTATCCTTCCTATAGCGGAGCTTAAAATAAATAAAACAACACAATCAAACAAAGCCACTTGAGCTCATTTATGTTTTAGTGAAGTTTAAATCATTTTAATTTTGTTAATTTTGAAACTTTTAAATAATATAAATATAAAATAATATAATACAAAAAAAAAGGATTAATATTCAGTATAAACATGCAGCTCTGAAATATATATGTGAAAACGGTTAAGGTTAACTGCAGAAATAAAAATCATGCTCTTGTGTAGAGGGGAGAGTATAGGTGGATAAATAGCAGATGTGAGGGAGTGGTTTATTGAGAACAAAAGAGGGTTTTGTCAGGAGAAAGTGGGACAAGTAAGGGTCTCAGGAGGAAGTGGGAATGTAAGAAAAACTCAAAGAAAGAGAGTCAAGTGTTTGAGATAAGATGGCGTTGTATAAACAAACAGCCCACTGTCAGCAGGGACCAGCTGACTAGAAGCCAGTCACTATTAGCATCAATAACCATTTACACACACCTCAGTCTCACAGAGGACCAGAGGAACAGGTTTTATGTGGCATTTCCAGGCCCACATGTGCACTGTCGTCAGTATTGTTATTCATGCACCACTTGTCACTAGTGTGTCAACAAACACTGTCTTTTGCAGCCATCTTGCTCTGTCCTTATTAATGTGGCAACGTGCAATTTAGAACAGACAAAGATGTTATGTATAGGAGCATCCAGGAAATGGATGAAAATAAAACACACCTGACAATCAGGTATTTGCTGATAAAACTGATGAAGGCACTGGAGGGATGGAGGGACAGGGGGAAGGAGCAGAGGAAAGGAAAGAACTTACAGGAACAAGCTTCCAGTACCAGCGAGTTGGACACTATCAGAGAAGAGGACGGAAGGAAAGGAAAAATACAGAGAGACGGAGAACAGAAGCAGGAAAGCAGAGGTATTACACCTACAGTGGAGAAACTACACAAAAAGGACAAAAGGCTGTGACAGTGGCAGTACTCGCTTGAAAAGACAGGACAACCTCCTTGACAAAGCAATGATTCAGTCTCCTCTTATACTGATGAAAACCTGTCCTTTGCTGTGATTGTTGGATTGTGTTTTTACAATGCAAAGCAGATCATCATTTTTGTTTGGATTTTAATTTTGATTATGTGTCTTAACAGTATATATAATTGATGTATAGGGGCAATACTCACAGAGGGTTGGACAAGTTGAGGCTCTGTAATGGCTTGAGATGTGTCATTTTGGGCTCCTTCAGTGCGTTCTCTCAGCTTCTGGTTTAACTAAAAAGCACAAAATCAAATGAGTAAAAACTCACTCTATTGATAAAACATAGTCTGTGTCATTTTTATAAGATATACTGATGTAAAAACAATACTGCATGATTTATTTATGGCACTACACATACATTGTTTTGAAAAATGATTAAAAAAAAAAAAAAAAAAAACTGCCTCTCTGGCTTGCTCCTTACCCCGTTAACCCATTGAAGCAGAGCATCCTCCCAACTGGAAGCTCCACCCAGTAGTTCACCAGAGCCACGTGTTTTCGCTGCAGTAACCGTCTCCATAGCTCCCATGGACATCAGAGCATCTATTACTGCCAGGTGAGCACTCTGCACCAATCACATGTGAAAGAAAAAGAGGCTGTTAGTGGCTAAAACGTTCACAACAGAGCTCAGTGAACATTCGTCAATTATAGCTAATATAATAAAGCTGAGCATTGCCATTTCTTTGGCTCTGACAGAGGAACACTTAGCTGCAGAGTAGAGATGCCACTCACTGCTGCTGCACTAATATTTACCAGTAATGTCCTCTAGGGGTCACCAGAGGCAAGTTGTGAGTCAGCAGAAACACGACCAAGTTCATAGTAAGCAAACACATATTGGTAGAAGTGGGTGAACTTTGGACCTATGTTTATACAATCCCTAAATCATTAAAGAGGCAGTGAACCTGCAATATATAAACACGTGTTTGTCAGGACTGTCATTCCTCAGCTGCTTTCTCTTTATTCCCCCTCTATATTTCCCTTCTCTTTTGTGCACTGAAACACTGGTATATGACTCATGTGTGGCACACTGAAGGATAAAATGAAGTGTTGCAACCAGAAAATCAGGAAGCACCACAAAGAACAGTATTCTCTGAAACAGCTTTTTCCACATCTTTTTGCAGTCCAGGTGTGTGTTGAAATCTGCCTATATGAAACAAAATATCCTATAGTCAAACAAGACCATATTCTGACTTACTTCACATACCCAATTTGTATCAAACAAACATGACCTTTTCCCACATATTGAAGACAGCTTTAGAAAGTTCTTCAGCCCATTAAAATGCACTCTCAACATTATCAGCTCAGTTCAACTGAGCACCTTAACTCTATTAGCCTGTTAGTTCATTAGAAACTTGTCTTTCATCCGTGCCATGGGGCAGCAACCACAACTTCTTGCTAAGCCTTTGGGGTTGTTTCTTCTTATCCAGGTATTTTTTGTTTGTTTGTTTTTCTTTTATTCTTCTTCTTATAACTTGTTATGACTGACTGTTACCTTCAAACTGGGCCCCTTCTCTCCTCGCAGAAGCACTCCATGATAGAAATTAATTACAGTCAAAAGAAGGACAAGTAAGTCACAAACAAAACATTCCATGGGGCCATTCCTTCTCCATGGCCATACATTCAGTTTTTATCCTAATCTGTGCGTATCAGTGCCTGTTCCCTTTTACTTTTCACAAATCCCACTTCAGAGGCCTAACATTCTTACTCTAACCTCTTACGTTGCCCTAGCTGGAGGCGGGTGGTAGTTCAGCTGCATGCATTTGCCCTGTCTGCATGTCTGCCTACTCAACCCTGATGTAAAGTGCTGACCTGAGCAGACATGCCACTGGGCCAGGCAGAGCAGGCTATGCCAGCAAAAGCTTGTCAGATATCACTGGTCGAGGCTCTCTGGATGTGTTGCAATCAGGGTCTAGGAGCTGTGTGGCCATGGCTGATGTGCACCCTGCCACTGTTGCCAGGACTAGGGATGCTGTTTGTATGCCTGTGACACGACTAGTCCATTCAGTAAAAAAATTCTGCAATAGGGAACAAATAGCTATGTCCAGGAACCATCACTAAGGGAGTGCATGAAAGAAAGAAATCCCTTTATGGTAGATGACCAGAGTTATTCAAACTAACGATTTCTTAACAATGATAATAATCATGGGCGAGAATTCAACAGCAAATTTACTTGGATTGGTAAATAGAGCTAATGTAATTGCCAATATAACTGCACTGATCTCAATTCTGAATTATAATCTCTAACAATAATACATTTAATAATTTAATAAATTCCAGAAAATATTAGTTACACAGAATTATCTTTGTTCTCTGTCCTGTTCAGAAAAAAAAACAGCCCTGCTCCTGGTGAAATATACTCTTAAAAAGTTACTAACAGGCCACCAAATTGAGACATGTTCTGCCAGTAGGCATGCTTCAAACACATTCCAAGAAAATAAAGTGATGTTTTTGCATTCATCAACAAACTGTAATCATAGGATCGATATATTCTCACATTATTAAAAAAAGACTGGATTTGACAACATTTAGTGAAAGTGGCCAACCTTTTTAGTCCATCTAGCAGTTATCCAGAGGACAGAGTAATACAGGACAAAAAGTATAGAATGAAAAAGCAGAGGAGGGGGTTTGCTAGTGCATTTCCCTTTGCGGACCCAGGAGAGCTCACTAAGCTAAATCACAAGTCTCCCTAATGAGAGGGGAGAGAGGAGCAGCTCTAGAACACAGACCGCTGAGCCTGCCAGATCACCATAACAACCAACCAGCTGACCCACAATGCATCTCAACACAAGCCTGACCGCAGCAGGGCTGTGTGCTCCTGGCTTAGCACTGGATCTCTGCTCTAAAACATCCATCCTGCAAAGATACAGATCCCTCAAACCAAGGTGATATAGAAAGGAAAATTAATAGCAGCTCAGTTAATTCAACCAACACGAACTCTTTCTATCAAACATTTCAGGAATATGCCTTCATAAGTGTGTCACAGCAGAGTCAAACAAAGGCTGCAAAGGCATCTTGCAGATCATTAAGTGAGATTATGATTAAAACAAAATCTGATTATGTCTGAAATATGACTTAACCCCATCCCCCTAACCTGCCTGGTGCCTACTGATAAACAGTGGGATCAGCCAGGTCTGGGGCCCAAATAGGGGATTTTGGTGAAGGGGTCCATCTAAAAACTCATTTTATGAACAATGATACCTGACTTAAGTGAGTGACATTTAAGACAATGCAGACCTGTAAAGGTTTACACCAAAGTACCTTACATGTGGCTCATGAAATTAATTATTAACAAAGACAACTTTCTCATCAACAAAATATGTAGAACTGCTGTAAATTGATGGTTAGTGTTTCTGATAGTCTGCCACTTCTGTTTTCAGCTAAGCTCATGAGTGATGTTCACTTGACCAGAAACCCGCCAACACAGCAGTATGATTTAAGACAAAGTGTCAGTGCCCACCTAAAATCAACAGGGGCTTGGGGAGGGTTAGCTGCATTATGGCTACATGACTTACTTCGTCACTGTGGGAACAGATGCTTGACCCTGTTTCTGGCAGGAACAAAATCAGTATGTTTGAAATGGAGGATGATTATATTTCAGCTCGGCCAAATATAAATGTTACAAATGTATTTGATGTTACAGAACATGCTATGAACATGGTGAGTCAGTGGTCATCTCTGGTGTGTCATCCAGTCGTGGATGATGACGTTGAGTCTGCATAGCAGATTATCTCTAATCTTTACAGATCTTTATCCTCAATCTGAGAAGAGATGGGGGTGGGGCCACCACTAGAAGGTCAGTTACCAGAAAGGGAACATATATAAATTAAATATAGATTAAAGATGTTGGTGTAAGCTCAACTTACTAGACCAGCATTATGGAGTGCCGCTGATGTGCTTTGTCACAAATTACACACTAACAGAATTAAGAATCTTAATTTGTT
>JAPSES010000069.1:7905455-7920199 GCA_029822895.1 Maxillicosta whitleyi | reverse complement strand
ACGCCAAAAGTGACCCTCTGCATTTAACCCACATCTAGCTGAACATGCAGGAACACACTACAGACTGCAAAGCAGTATAGGAGCAGTGGGTTTCCATGTCAGTCACCCAGAGAAAAAATTATGGTGCCTTACTCATGGGATCATCAGGCAATAATTTCTCAGCTGGTTCAGGGTTCTGGTTCCATCACAAACCAATTATTTAACCTTCTAGACCACAGATTCCCCCACTATTATATTAACAAAATTAATATACCAACATCTACAGGATTTCTACCAACAGGTATAAAAAATACATGGACATTTTATTTTATGCTGAATGTTTGATGGGATAATAACTTGATATATTATGTAATATGTACTTATATGTTTCTATGATTGTAATATGAATACAATCAGGCCTCATTAAGCAGCATAAAGAATATATAAAATCCCAAATGATACTTCATAAACTCAAACAAATTACAGATTTGCTACAGCAACTATAGCAGAGAATATGTTTAAGTATATATTTCACATTTTACTTTCTCCACCAGTCCTATTTTAGAAAATTATGTGATTAATATGGAAAATGAAATTCTTATTCCAACTGTACTACACAGCTTGTACCACTTATGATCCTCCTGAATAACTTTTAATTTACCATTAATCTAGGATTTACAAAATCTAGGTTAACTTCAATTTACAGATTGGTGAAGAAAATATTAACCATCACACTATTTTGTATGTGGTGAGCAGTGGCATGTCTGATTTGCTATGTTTTGGTCTACCAAATGTGTAGTCAATGGTATGCTATTCTAAATCTGGTACAGCAACCAATGCCTGTGCCAGCAATTTTATGGGTTAGGATCAATCTGCATCCTTGTATTTAGACACAAACCAAAGTTCACCATGTCTGGACAAGCTATGATGTAAGATGTGTAAGGTATCAATAACAAAACAAGAAGTTATCAATAGTGTGCGACTGCTAAGCTTAACTTGTAGTACTCTTGTTAACCTGCATTCATCTAGAAAATTAAAATTAAACAGATAAAAAAAAAAAACAGATATGCAACACTTTAATATAGCCTATGTGCAGCAGATTACTGCTGCTGAAAAGCCGTTTATTGGCCAAGACCCACATTGATGCTCCATCCTTCTAATGCTGCTGCAGCATGACCCACTTTCCTTGCTTGCCACACTGTAACTGCAGTGCCAGTCAGTGTCAGACAAGCTCAGAGCGGCCAAGGCCAATGGCGGCTGGAAGACTCGTACAAAAACACTAAACCTTGATTAGCAGCCAGCCAAAATAAATGTGATGACAATTTACAGCTGGGGTTGGCCCTTAGATCCATAGATTCATAAAATGTCAGAACAATACCATCAACACCATTCAGGTCAAAAGGCCAGGATTCTGATGACAAATGTAATTTTAACTATTTATGTTTTTAAAGGTTTTCTGATGCAAGATGGCACATCCATTCCTTAATATTAGAAATTCAACAGAAAAAGAACCCTGAGGTTGTTATCGCTTTGTCTTACTAAAACCTTTAGTACAAGGACAACCTGACCTCACAATCAGTGTAAAAGGAGGGCACATGTGACATGCTTTAAGCTGCAGATTTTACAAAAATACCACAACATGCCAAGACTATAGTAGCAGCAAGCAAGACTTAAATCAATACCTTCTGAAAAGAGAACTACAAGACTTTGTAAAATACTAAGAATAAGAAAGGAAATTCCCATTAACCGAAATTCACTGGACTCCTCACTAAATTTCTTTACTGTGTTAAGTTTGCCTTGCATCTTTATATAAAACCTCATTAAATTAAATTGGCAACAATGTGAAAATTGCTATAAATAATGTATATACATGTGTAACTGCTAATGGGTACAGAGTTTCCCTGCAGTTTGGTTTAAAAAAAAAAATACCATGGATGAATGCACAGCTTCTCAAGCATACAATCGAGTTCATCACATCACAATAACACCAGCAGTGTCGCGTCGACTGCAGTGCGCAGAAAGCAGCAGTGGAGCAAACAACAACCTGACAACAACACTATAGCTGTAGCTCCCTGGAGACTCCCTATGTCACTTGGCATGAACCAAGATGGCTGGTGAAATGCAGTTATGTGACATTTTGTGAGGCAGTTTATAATATGCATTAAAAGAGGTACAGGGAGAGTACATCAAAACCAAGTGGCAGAAAATGTGTTGTTGCAGCATTATTTCAACTGATCTAAGTGTCCCCATACTATGTGAATACTAGGATTTTTTTTTTTTTTTTTGAGTAGGCTTTCAGGCTGCAAAGAGTGTGAGAAGTTGAGAGGGAGTGATTGTTAAGGGCTGAGAGGACAAACCAGTTCCTCTTGATCCAACTCAGTGAGCAGGCCCAGAGTATTCTCTCAACAGAGTGTATAAAGTTTCACTAGAACTGTTCAGCTATTGTTGTGTAGCAGATCTGGAACATCTATTGTGTCCAGGCTCTCCCTTTTGTCTCACACCCTGAAATTAAAGGAGTTGTCCCTTGTGTCACTGTGACTGCCCACAGTCCTAGCAGCTGGATCCACTCATCCTTTGGGATCAGCGTGGAGGGGGGGGGGTCTGCACTGAACTGAATGACAGGTGCAGGGGCTCTTTTTGATGCTCTTTAATCCCTTGAATCAAAGCATAAACAAGCCTCTTAATAAACAACCAGACCCACTCAACCCCTTCTGTTTTCCTGTGCAATCCTGGAGCGTTTTCTTGAACGGATAACAACACTAACCATAAAACTGCCTGGCAACTTGGTGTGGTGTAATCACCCATATGTTCAGTTCCATATGTAACTTTACCATTTTGATGGGTTTATGTCGGAGATCTGCATCAGTTACTGGTACGTCTTTGTCTTTGGAGACTATTCCTCTCTGAGCAAGAAGCTGTAGTAGAGTGACATTGTCTTTGGGCTGCGCCTCAGCTCCACTGGCTCCCAATAATAGACTGTAGGTGCGACAGTAGAGTTCTGAAGACTGAAGGAAGCGTGTGACTGGTGGTTTGAGGTGCTCCTGTTCATACTGATCACAGTAGAAAGGGTCACGTAGCTCCACAGGGACATTCTCTGCCAAGAGACAAAACATATAGAGATAATCAGTTCCATAAGCAGTGCAGTTGATAGTATTGTGAGCAAATTTGATAAACAGCATGTCCAATGTGAAGTACAGGAGGATAAAGAATAAGAATATGACATTACTTTTTCACTGAAATACTATCATGGGTTTGATTGATTGTACCTCGGAAATCTTTCAGTCCGATGATGCCAAGCATGGAAGATTATGGCAGCTGATAAAACCCTAACACAGGAAATGTGCAACTTTTTTTTCCACAGAGAGCTATGTATAATGACTTTAGATGACAAAAGTAACACATATTTTTCAACTGAACTGAAACATGATACACAGCTGAATCATGTTATGTAAATGTGGTACCCCATAATTGGATATTTTCCAGACATTTTGTACCTGTTATTGTGTGTTTATCGGTTAAACCCTTAAGTTATAATTAAAATCTTATTTATACAAAACCCAATCAAATTGCTTTTTAAATTAAATCATTCAAATGATACCTATAAAATTAACCAGCTTGAAATAACCTTACAGGTGTCTAATATACACTGCTACACATAGCTAGTGAAAAAAATTGCATTATTTTCCAAATACAGCCATTAGCATAATCACAATTGTTTGTAGATGGTTAACTGCCCTGTAAAAATATTCTGAATGGTAGTAAAATTAGTAAACAATTCCAAAGCTTTTTTTTTCCCTTTCCCTCAATAATAGGTTAGTGAAATAGTTAGCATGTTTGTTCAATAAATGTCTCTCAAACATCTTAGTGGATCAAACATAATACCTTTGAACCCATAATGGTGACAAAACAATGCTTCTACATTGTTTTATGCATTTATTTTCCTTGAAAAATGAAACTTGTCTTATTGAAACAGCCCACAGGTTTCAGACCCTGGGATGTATTTTGTGTGTGTAGAGTTGTAATCATATCAGACAGTATAGGGTAGAGCATCAAGGTCAGTGTGGCATTAAGAGCTCAGAGGTTGACTTCTGTAGATTACAAGATGCTCTGCAACTTGTTACTTGCATCTTTCAAATCTCTTCCTTCTATTTGATACTAAGTGTTTATGAAAATGTTTACATGAGATAGCCTAGTCATAAAACTGAAAAATGAAATTAAAAAATCAACAAGTGACATCTAGACATATAACTGGATTCCCTCAAAAACAAATGACAAAACTTTGACACCATCACAATTTAAGATACTAATATATTATGGCAACATGTGGCACAATTAGTCTGTGACTCAGTATATATAAATAAACCTTTTGGATTAGTCTTTATGTAAATACATTCACAGCAAACATTATTCAAAAAAAAAAAAACACAAAAAAAAACACACCCTCTATGAAACTGGTTTTTCCACATCTAGACCAAACCAGCAGCAAATTCAATGGCAAGTGTTAACTGTCTAAACAAACTGGAATTAAATGCCTCACTGTTTTAAAGAGCCTTCAGGGAAAAGAGCAGACAACATGAAATACCAACTGTTTGTCACAATGGCACTGTGTTTTTAGTGCCAACTTGCATCTAGTAAGGAAAGCTAAGGTCTCCTTACAAAAGTAGGTGTCCCTGTGTTGTATAATTAAAGTCATGTAATCATGTAATGAATCCATTGACCACAGACAAACAAAACGCCCAGTTCCAGAGACTAGACAATACCTCTGTCTCAGTCACTCTCACTCAACGATGACTTTGTGAGACACAACCCATGATGCATTTTGTTTTAAATATGTTACAATAAGCCTCGCTAAAGCATTAAACACAATGACCACATTACAAGAAAAGACATCCCAGGATGACTTGCTGAAGAAAAAAAAAAAAAAGAGGCAAAGCAGGATGCAAATGCCACAACTCAGTGAGATGAGAGATCAATAGGAGCCTATTTCCCTATGAGACCATCTGGCAGTCATGAATGATAACTTTGTGTCAGAAACAAAACAGGAAACGTTTCTTATCCATAATGTTTCCAAAAATATACATTTGCACACCTATAAACATTCAACAGAATGCACATCAATTGTGTGTGTTGGGGGGGTTGGCAGCAGGATTGTCCTCATCCAGAGATTAGTGTGATAACTGTATTGACATTTATAAAAGCATGTCCAGGGTAATGTTTAGATGAAAAACACAGGCTTCCATGGGTTTTTATACAATAAAGAAAGTCACAATAACTTTCACAGCTCATGAGGTCAGGTCTTACAAATAACTAATAAGAACGGCGTGAAATATCCAAAGGTAGTAACATATTACCACAGTGAGCAGGGACTTTCCACCTACTGACATGACTAAGAAATGCAATACTGTCAAATTACGGGGAACTCTGTTCCTTAGCCAACATAGGTATAATATAGGTATCTTAATTTGCTGTGCAGGACACAAGAAAATTTAATTTCATCTCTTATAATCATAATACATAGAAAAATGTGGGCAAACAAAGACACAAGCAACCTTCACAAAAGGTCTGATATTTAAGAGAAATTGATGTGGCTTCACATTATGGCTATACTGACTTCAGCTGTAATAACTCCTCCCTCTAGTGACCGGCAATACTTAAGATATTCCTCAGAAAAGGACCTATGTGTCTCTCTACTTAACTGACTGGTTGTATAATTTAAAATGTAAAAATGCCTATATACTGTATACTGTCCCTTGCAAATAAAATCTATAATAAAAACAAAATAAGTGTTAGGTCTGACATAGACATTACCACATGTGTCTGAGATTAAATAAGACACAAAGCAAAACAAACAACGGTTGAGTGACATCAGCCACAACTTAAACCAAGCTGGCTTACTTCATAAGGGCTCAACAAAACTGAACAAACCACTTTCATCCAACTTTACATTTAAGTGGAAAATCAACATCATCTTTCAAAAGGGCTATCTATCAATGTCAAGTAACACTTCAGGTTAAGCTAAGCTTCTCTGTTAATCACAAGGTGCAGTAACCTGCAAAACCTGCTTACATCCATCATTCTCATTAGAATCCTCGAGGAACACTAGTATGTATTGAATAATTCATGAGGGCTCAGATATGCACAAGTGTGCAGGGTAAGCACACAAGCAGGAAGTTCAAATGCTAAAATACCTAGGAAGTTTATTTTTTTCCATAAGTCAGGTTTAAACTTTATGATGTGTCAGGGCACTCCTGTCAAATCAAGAATGTTATTTGGTCCACACCACACAGCTTTGAAGAAACACACCTGGTATAAAATGGCTAAGTCAGCATTAACATGTGTTTTGATAGGGTTGTTAGTTAAAACTTCAAAATTCCCTCAGCAAAAATAAGTTATAAACCTATTCCTCCTCATCATCATCATCATCATCATCATCATGTGGTGCAAAAGATCAAACACAGATGATCATTCTCTTTCATTTTTGGAACAAAGTAGTTGCTGTTTTGCTGTCCAAAATGTAACAGTGGTAAGGGTGGTTATGTTAACACCCAACCACACATGTGACCACTGGCCCTCTGATACATATTAATGTCAACATGATTGGTACATTATAGCTTTAATAACTCAGGCAAGACCAAAAGATGCTGTCACTAACCTTAAAATGCAAATATGTTCTTCTAGCTTTTATAATTACTTGATCTCTACATATCTCTCAATAGTGTCTCTCTATAGTCTATATGGGTGCTCGACACACTAACATTGCAATATTGTAAGAGTTATAAAGATGTGCAGGATGTCTTTAAAATGGGAAGTACCTGTTCTACAAGTGTCCTCCAGTTACACACCAAGTCCTAACAAAACACCTTTAACCTTTCACCTCCCTTTGGCAAGTGACATACCTTGAAACACACTGTACACTACAGTAAGTGGATGAAAGGGTTTATCCTAGTCTGGACAAGTTTTGTGTAGCTGTAGTTCACAAAAAGTATTGCCTATCCCTAGAGTAAACATCAATAGTAAGTCACATCCTCCTTAGGTCCTTGTCCCTTGTTGACTCACCATAGTAACAAAGACTGGGAGAAGATGAGTAATCATGCCAACAGGATTTGAGTACAGCTTTGAAAGCAGGTGAACCTAGCATAGTAAAAGTTACAGGTACAATAGAATTGGGTTTCACAACATGAGCAACATTCATGGGAAAATACCTGAGGGAATGGATATGATGGGCCATGAGCTCCTTTGCAAAGGTTAATTTTGGACTATGTTTAAAAGGCACAAATTAGTGTAGCAACTACTTGACAAAAGAGAAACAACACGCAGTATATCATGACACTGTCAATTTATGACTAAGTTTCTCTTAAACTTGCAGACTGGTGAATCAAGACTTTCTCGTCTCATTCCTATGTAGACACTTTAAACTGGTTTGAGAAACAAACAAATGACATGTCAGGTCACCTGTCATGGAGTGGATTGCACACCCTTTCATAACTACTTATTGTATATACACATTCCAAAGTGAATGTAAAGGCATACAATTTTATACAAGCATATGGACTTTCAAACCATTTGTGTTAGACATAATATGGGTGTGTTTTAAACATTCTGCCAAAAATGGTTAATGTCATGAGAGCTAGGAGTTGTATGACTTAAGTGAAAGTATATTTTTTAGACCTTTCGTGCATATGTTCTCCAATCTTCAAGCCATGAAACTTTCTTATCCACGTCATATTTACAGCCCTTGTCCAAGGTTTAATGGACTCAGTTTAGATTAGCTTGTAATGACCAGTGCATTTTCTCTGATTTAATTTTTAGTAACTGGGGGCTGGACAACCCACAGTAAACAATACACTCAAGTTCTTCAGACCTGTCCATGTTAAGACCTGAGACATGTGGTACAGTTGATAATGCATTTTGTGTCATTCAGAGAGTTTAAAAATATCTCCCACTGCCATTATTAGGTTAAAAGACCCCAAGGAACAGACAACCCAGTGATCTGGCCTGGCTCCTGCTTCAGCAGTGTTTCAGGGAAGGCAGGGATGATGTCATCTTGACTTTGCAGAAAGCTATCAACCTGATTCAGGAAGGCCAATTATTTGATTAGAAAAAAAAAAAACATACTTTTATCAACAGTCTTGGTTCACCTAATCCTGCTTGGCATGAAGAGTGACTTTGACCAGAGGGTGTGGTTGAGGTGCTGAACAGAGCACACAGAAACACTTAACAGCCTGGAGTCCTGGGCCCAAGGTCTGTCAGTGGTTGTGCAACACACACAAACAAACACACACGCACACATACAAGTCATGCTGTTAAAGCCTAACTCGGTGAAGTCTATGATTAAAATCCTGACATTTGCCCTCCATGCATTTGTTTACATGGACATTTCAAGAAAGTAAGATAGAATCATCAACATAATTTCTGCAAGATTACTTGGAAGACTGAATCTTGCCACTTCACAACCAAGTGTAATCTCCTGAATAATTAAACTTATTAGAGAACCCTGCAACTTACTGGGTATGCTCATAAAGGAATGCTTTGGTGTCATTGTGAGATACAATCTTTAGCAAACAAGATTTCATAAGAAAGGCTTCAGATCTTAATAAAATCTAGTGCTGCTGGCAAGTGAAACCTAGGTCAAATGACTTGATGATGATCTGTGCAAGTTTCTCAATGCAAGATACTGTCTTAAATGGGTACGTTTTGCATTGCACATACTGATGGAACCTCCAAAAATAACTGACAGTAAGAACTAACATGCAATGCTCAGTCTGTTTACCTTGTGCTATTGTATGCTATTATTTTGACAGGAGACAACAGCTACAGACACTGGCTACTGTCAATCCCTGGGAGTGAAGAATGGTTCTAAAAATCATCTACGCCTCATATGCCATGCCTGTGTAACCGGATTAAAAACATACCCAGTAGCCTGTGATTTCTGGCTAAAGCCTGGAGGCTAGAAATGCGAGAAAATGGGTTAGCATGATAAGGCCTAGGGAGGAGGCCCGTTTCTTTGACACACACATACCTATAAAACGTGACCACTCATTGAATGAGAACAAATGACATGTCACAGCCAAAAATGCATACAGCGCATGGTCTCCCTTTCATATGCTGCTCTTTGTGCTGAAAATCGCTGAGCTTTACATACAGCAGTCCACCTACATGCAAGTACTTTTTGCTACTAATACTCAACATAACATAAACACCATGCAGACAAACGAAGGGATGCGGGCTCAAGAAGACCTCGTACATAAATCACCGGGCCTGCAGCCTATGTAAAACCTACCTGCACTGCCGTAGGACTTTGCCAAGAGCCATCCGACACTTGCGCATATTTTAGCTTTAGTACAGTCATACAAATCCAAAGGCTTTATGTCTGGGACCACAAAAGTCTTCCTCATGGTAGGGGAATCCACCATAGCGAATCCGTTAAATTATGATGCGGTGCTGGCAAAAACGGCTACAATACAGTATAAAAAATATTCAGGCAATCATTCTTTTAACAGACTGTTCCACACGACCACCGGCCGGAGCTGGGAATACGGATGTGGGAACGGGTTTTGTCAGGAAAATATCCGCCCCGCAGCTGCTTCCAAGCCCGTTACAGTCCTTCTCTGGCTGGTTTTGCGGAGGAAATCCCTCTTAAGTTACGCTTTACGACCAAACGAAGCTCCCATCCAGTGGGCAATTACAAAAAAACAGACAAATCCCCTCGTTTTTGCCCTTCTTCGTCCGCATTGCTGTCTATTCAGCTCACTGTACGTAGCTCCACTGGGAGCCCCGTCGATGACTGACTACCAGGTGCTCCACACGGGCTTCACTCACTTATTTCGCCGTCCAATGAAAAACGAGTTTGAGCCCCGGAGGCGGGATCTTCATGTGGACGCAAGCAGCAGGTAAAGGCGGCTGTTACAGGTGCGTCTGCTGGCACGGAGGCTAATATGAGACTGGGAACGTCAAACACAGGGTCAACCCTTGGAATTTCCCCATGTTTATAGATTTCTCTCGGAATTCATTTAATATTGAGGAAGTCCATACGTCCAAACGTAGTAATATAAGCCTAAATAATTAAGTCGTACACTAATTGTGATGTTGATAATATCATGTATTGCCTCATATGCCCTATGAGCGTGCTCTGAATAAATACATGGATATTTAATTATATATATGATACCAATAGTGAACTCAGAATACAAATGGGCTATATAGACCATGTGATCTGTGTAACAAAAACAGGGCGTCCTTTGTCTGAGCTATAGGCATATAGACTATATCAGAAATTATTGCATTTTTATAGGATACTACTCTGTGCTACATAGGATTCAGACGTGGAATTAAATATTTATCCGTTTGTTGTAAATCATACTGTAAAACACCTTAGTCAGTGGAGGATACTGGAGGCTGCTCTGCTGATTATAACTACATGTATACAAGACATTGTTGCATTTTTTATGGGATTCATGTATAGTTTTAATATGTATGTTTTCAATTGGTGTTACATAAAATTCATAAATGGAAATCAAATATTTACACATTTGTTGTAAATCAGATCACCTGGAGGATACATTGGAAAGTGCACTGCAGATTGTTTTTTTATTTTGCTTGTGTTTCACCTCTTCAGCCGACAGATGATAAATACTCCTGGGGATTATTAAAGTTGATGTGTATCTGTGCATTTTAATCAAAACGGTAAAAAAACCAAAAAACAAAAAACACAAAATCAGGATGTTTTTAAATAATACTAAAGAATTTAATGAAATGCTGTGGTTACCTGGCCTGTTAAAAAAAAAGTTTGTTTTAAAGTACTTTGTTATGTAGCAAACAGTTGAGGCCCCTGGCCCAAAGCATCAACAGTAGGCTACTGCAGTGACCTGGGTAAAGTCCTGTCCGCCAAGGGGGTGATGCTCCTCAGCTGACCCTGTTGGCCCCTGACATGTTGTGGATGAAAAGCAAAGAGCAAATGGAGTTGATAACCAAAGCATCATTGCTGTTGTTTGGAAAAGGAAAAAAACGTAACTTACCTTTCCCTTTTCTTTTTCAGCCTGTACTATAAATATCCTTAAATTGATCTGTAAATAGGGACACTTGTAGGCTGGTTGAAAGTAAAGGTTTTCTTTAGTTAAAGTATTTGATTATGTCCAAAATTAAGGTACAATGTTTATTAAACATGTTAATTCAGCATTTAGGAAAAACTGTGAAAATAAAAAACAAAGCATATGATAGTCACATTATCTTATCTAAGGGTTTAATTAGAGGATAGTAATTTCATTACAGCTCCAAATTAAATAATAATTGAGTTTTTTGTGTAGTATGAATCACTGGTAATCACCTCCAGTTTAAGTGAGGTAACTTTGTGTCCTTAGGCAATACAGCTACCTTTGAGCATAGCCTGAAATAAATAAAACATATGTATGAAAGGGAGATGGGACAGGTTGCATCCTTTTCTTCCATGGAAATCTACACAAGAAGGAAAAAGCTAATTAAATTTAGCAAGAATTATGAAGCCGAGATATACTTGTTTATCTTGTTTTCAGCAACTGTACACAATGGAAAATAGAAACCTCAAGAGTGCCTCATCATATGATGTTGCTCAAAGTTCCTCAAGCTCTCCTAGTGCTGCTCTGCAGTAACTTTGTAAGAGGATTACCTCTCTGCTATTTTAATCTAATTATGGAGGAAAATTTCTTCCCGGTCAGTCTTGTTTCCAGTCTCTGTCAATTTAACTGTTAGAACAATTAAGAGCATGAGTCTTTCCAATCAAACACAAATAAATTAACAAAGTACAGTAAATTGAATTAATTCATCATTCATGTAAGGGCAGCACATTCACAACTGGGGCACCCCTTCTTTCAGACAAACATTCCTCTTAAATGAAGCCAACAACAAATTCAGACCAATAATACTTCTAATAGGTAAAATAAATTATTGGCACATAAACCAGTGTTTAATTAACAGGAAAACATGCACAGACAGCATTGGTTCACAAATTGGACACTAACTGAAATCATAGCACTAATACTGGCAGTCAAATTAATAACTTAAATATTCAACTACTTCAAAAACTAGCAAATCTAGATTTACTGCTGGTTTTCTCATTGACTGTCTTGAATGTATTCCTTCATACAGAATACCTTAGAGTTTCAGTCTGTGACTGAAGTGTAAAAAATACTTTAAAACAGTACAGTGATTTCCAACACTGTGAAGCTTGAATTTTTTTTCCTAAATCGAAAAAGTTATTGACAAAATTTTATGATGCAAAGTCAAATTACCTCCGATTTTAAGGTACAGTTCTATTCACCTAACGTATGACACATTTTCATCACTGCTTGTAAATTGCAGTTTTGGGAAAGGCGACACCATGTGGCCAATATAAACATGTGCACCCATTTTACATGGTGCAGGCTATTCTACAGATACAGTTCTGCAAAATATATATAGACACTAGAATGCAATGAATCAGATGTTCCAAAAATCAGAAATTAGTGGAGTTAAATTGGGAAATTTTATTTATTTATTTATTGTTAATTTCGAGTACTAAAAAAATAAACAAAAAATAAAACAAAAATGTACATACAAATATGTAAACACACACACACACACACACACACACACACATATCTTATCCATGTCAAAATAAATTCTGAACAAAATGCAAAAAATATTATACATGTAAAAAATTAAACTGTCCATTTCATAACTGTATTACACACGTTGAGAGACTTCATTTCAAACGTAAATAGGCCAATAGAAACTCCAGATCCAAAAGGATGCTCCAATATATGGAGAAAAAAACAACAACCAAAAAAGATGACAAATGTACACCAATTTCACTGTGACTCTTCCACAACACTCAATGTCTGAAAAGGAGTAGGAAGAAGTTGAGCCCACATTGATGAATATTCTATTACAGCCCCTGACCCACATTTCTTGTTGGGATGCAACCTGTATGGGCAGTACAAGCCATCACTTATAAGTGCTCATGAACCCATGTGGACACCAACATCTAAGCACACCAGAGTATCTGTTACATCCCAGAAACAGATTTGCATTGTTTAATCTGGTTTTAGCAGCACAGGAGCCTGAAAGGTCATAGAAATACTAAATGAAGGTTTTATGGAGAATGAAAAAATAGAGAGATTAAATGAACGTATGAATAGAACACGTAAAAGTATTAGAGAAGAAAGCAGGTAGCCTAATTGGACATCCAAAGATGTTACTTTTCTACATATTTGATTAAAACTTTTTTTTTTGTTGCTTTAATTTATGAATGCAACTATTAATTTGTCATTGAAATCCCAATTTTCAAATTGTTTTTACTTTTTAATATGTTAAGATATTAATGCATTAAAAATATTAAGAATTAGTCTGTTCATTTACGGCTTAAGATTAATTGAGAGATAATTATATGAATAGATGATAGGCAAATTAATTTATGCTTATATCCCATAATTATGTATATTAGTTATATATTGATTGTTAGTCTTTTATCAACGGTGTAAGGTGAAGTTTTTTTTATTTTTATTAAAAAATAGATCTGTTAATTTATTTTCCTGTTCCTTCAGACCAGAGTCTGAATAAGAGCAACTTTACATGAAACATTTTGTTCCATGTTGTCGCACCACTTTTATTATCCAGCAACAGGCAAGATTAGTTAAAGGAGGGAAGTATATGTCTTAGCTCTTTAATCTTTCCTGCATAGTGATAAACCATGGGATGGCTATGTGTATTGACACTATGCCTGGTATATGGTTTCTCATACCAGTTTGATCTATAAATGTGTTTTGCTTTACTCTACTGCGAGTCTTGGTCTTATGTAAAAACAAAAAAAACAAGTGCAGTTTTAACGTTTTTCAAAATCAGAATTCATTGCTGATTGATGCGTTACTGCATTAATATAGACATTATTAATAAATGCAACACAAAATCACATGTACATTCCAATGGTAGAAATGCATGAAGACACACAATAAGATATTAATGCTCATCTTAATATTTTTGAAAGGTATTTGGTGTGGTCAGCTGTGTTGAGTCTTACATAGGTCATTTTATTTGGGACCTATTGCTAACCAGATTTTTTTCAAGGACTCTAAGTTTCCATGACAGCAGTCACATACTTATGTACATACTGAAATATAGCACGTGGATAAAGATCTTTGATATCTGAGTGGGACTTATTATAGGTCATCTCTGTCAGGTTGGCCTTTTAAGGGAACATGTAATACCACTTGAACTTTAGGGAAAGGACTTTACATTAATTTTATTAGAGGAATATGAGATGTGCTGATGTCCTATATATAACTATATACCAGCGCCACTTGAGTGCTTCTCCATTTCAGGCTATGAATTGGCATTCCTCCTTGCCCTTCATTGCTAGAGTAAGGAGTGTCAACCTCTTTTAACAAACAAATAAAATGCTTCTAAAAAGAGAGACAATTTAAAAATGATGAATTATTTAATGGACTGTATTATTCATTGAAGACTCAAGAGAATAAAACACTAATAAGCAATTAATTAAGGGATGTATTTTGAAAGTCACGTAAAATGATAAGAGTATAAAATTCCAGAAAATAAAACTCGACTACTTAGCTATGAAACATGTTAGATGTTGGTAAAATTAAATTGTATATTCTTAAGAATTCACTTAATAATGTTTTAAATCTTCAAATGTGACGTGTCTGAGTGTTTGTATATCTCTTAAAAGATCCCTAAAAACTCTTTTTATTGAATTCCAAAGCTATAAAATGCATACAAGCTTTGACACCCAATACCAA
>JAPSES010000069.1:7893246-7905355 GCA_029822895.1 Maxillicosta whitleyi | reverse complement strand
GCTGCCATGATGGCTGAGGAGCTGAAGAAGGAGCAGGACACCAGTGCTCACCTGGAGAGGATGAAGAAGAACCTGGATGTCACAGTCAAGGACCTGCAGCACCGTCTGGATGAGGCTGAGAACCTCGCCATGAAAGGTGGCAAGAAGCAGCTCCAGAAACTGGAGTCTAGGGTATGTGTCATACCATACACAAATGCTGATAAACAACATAAATACTTGACATTTTTACAGTGTGTAGAAAATCATTTCTTTCCAAATGTAATATTGAATTTACCAAAACAGGTGCGTGAGCTGGAAGCAGAAGTTGAAGCTGAGCAGAGACGTGGAGCTGATGCTGTTAAAGGAGTTCGTAAATATGAGAGGAAAGTGAAAGAATTGACATACCAGGTAATTAATTCAAAATATAACCGAAGTCATTGTATTTTAAATTTGTAGTCTTTATACTCAACTACATAATCTTTTAACTATTTAGACTGAAGAGGACAAAAAGAATGTGAACAGGCTTCAGGATCTGGTTGACAAGCTGCAGCTGAAAGTCAAGGCTTACAAGAGACAGTCTGAGGAGGCTGTAAGTACATGTGTCCTATCCCTTAAAAGTTGGGTATATTATTGAATCATCATAAATGATCATTTTATAACTCTAAACACTTCACAGGAGGAGGCAGCAAACACCCACATGTCCAAGCTCAGGAAGGTTCAGCATGAACTGGAGGAAGCTCAGGAGCGTGCAGACATCGCAGAGTCTCAGGTCAACAAGCTGAGAGCTAAGAGCCGTGATACTGGAAAGGTAACTTAAAAGAGCTTTGTTATACATTTACATGAATAACACAGTGTTTACACTCCAATCTATTTTCCTGTCTTTTCAGTCGGACTCTGCAGAGTAAACATCATGGTCCAGTTGAGACCTTTGAAGACTTCATATAATATGGATCAGCTGAAGGCTCAAATATATTTCAATAAATATTTTTACTGTCTGAATAAACTCCTGTCTTTAATTCTACTGACAGCTAATCTCTTTGTTTGCTTATTACGCAAGTGAATTTTGATACATAAATCAACAAAAACAAACATTCAAAAGAAGTGTTCTTATCACCCATACTGAACACATGTCCATGTACTCTAGGAATGACTAATACTTTGTTTAAACAGAATGTTTTGGAATTTGATTCTGTACTGCTTTTGAAAGTAATTAAACATAATTTAAGAGGGAGTACATTGGAGGCAAAATCTGATCTAAACTGCCCATGGGTGTCAATGTGAGCATGATTGGTTGTTAGTCTATATCTACCCTCTGATAAATTGGTGACATGTCTAGGGTGTACCCCACCTTAGCCTCAAAACATAGCTAGGATAGACTCCAGGACCCCCTGAAGGATAAAGCGCCTTAGAAGATCAAAGAATGAACAAAATGAGTGGAAAAGCTAAGAAGCATATATTGTTACACTCTGTGAAAAGTACAAATCTTTACCATGTTTATTTGGCAAAAAATGCATTATCCACATAGATATTACTTGACATACAAGTGTACTTTAAAAAATTATATCACTAAATTCACCAAAGTGAATTCTTTTTCCTTTTGTTTGTTCAATAACACAGATTGAAAAATCACTCTATAATCATTATGGGTACAAAGCGTTTTACTGTAAACTGAAATTCATGACATAAAGTACATCAAAATTAAGGTACACTTATGTTCTAACTACAACAATTTTCTCTAGTGCTGAATTATTTGATAACTATTTTCAGCTACTATTTGGAAGCCAATAGAAACATCCTATCTTTAAATACAGTACAACAAATGTAAATCAGAAAAATACAGAGGTACAAATCGTGCCAACTTTATTTTCCCTACCAATATCACATCATATTAAAATAAAGATACACAAATGTGAGTTTAGTAATGTGACTCCAGGAGAGTCCAATCTTACTAAAAATCAGAAATGTATGTTTTAGTCATCTTTGAGCCCTCCGAAGACAGCTGTGGGAACACTCTTCTGTTCAAGCTGGACCTCTGTAAATACCACAAGTAAAGACAAACAGCATATTAATTTTCATTAATAAACCACGTCTATCTGTATGTTTAAAAAGATTGTCTCTAAACTAAGGCTACGTTCAGACTGCAGACAAATGTGGCCTAAATCTGATTTTTTGCTGCTATTTGATCTGTATCTGACCCGCTAAAAACAGTCTGAAAAGTCTGACCCAGGCTATTTTCATATGTGGTCCTAAATCTGGTACATATCAGATATTTTGCAATGTGAGGTCAGTCTGAATGCCCATGTCGCATTTATCTGACCTTTACATCATTGAAATTGCCGGAAATTAGTGTGTTGTCATGAGAGTTATGGAGAGGCGGTCACAGACCACATATTTAAATGTTTCTTCTTGTCATTTGAAAATTCTGAATGAAGTCTATGTCAGTGAAGCCACACCTGACTATCCCACCACACCTGACTCCGGCTCCACATTCAGATACTTTGTTGTACAGACATAGCACCTATTGCATCACAAAAGGCCTTCTACTTAAAGTTATTTGACTGGTTCTGACTTCAGTTTTAGAGAAACTTTATCAGTGCCACACACACAGATACAAGATGCCTCCATATTAACTTCCATAAACACAGTGTGTGCTGCATGGTCCTGTATTATGTCAGGACCTGTTTTGCGCATCCACCATCAATTCAGGGTTACATTCAGTTCATACTGAGAACTGACAGAAGTTGCATTTCATTTGTAATATGAACAGGCACACACACAAAAAAAAAAATCAGATTTCAAAATAAATCTGAATTGCGTATTAAGACCCGCTATCTGAACGCAGCCTAAGGCTCAGTATATCTATCACTTACCATCTGGTCCTTGGTCTTCATCATCGTCGTCGTCATCATCAATGTCAATCTCATCAGGATTGGCTTGTTTGGAAAGCTCAGCCAACTCACTGCGTGAAGTATCACTCCTGCAGGTGAAGAAAATAAGATATTCTTGTCTCCACTTCCTTTGTAACAATTTAACAGAAAAAAAAATTTAAACAAATGAACAAACCTGACGAAGAGAATCTTTTCCTTGGGTTTGGCTTTATCCAGCTCAGCCTCTGCTGCAAGCTGTTGTGCTTTTTGCTCAAGCATCTTCATATCATCAATACCCATCTGGCCTGGAGCAAGATCTGACACTGGAGATATGAAACAACATTGAGGCAAATAACTATGGCTCAAGTATAACAGGCTCAAGATTGTCACTACAGCCAATAAAGTAAAATTCTCAGTACGTGACAAAGACTGAAAATAAATGTCTGAGAAAGATTATGACCCTGAACCACGCCCCCTACCAGTTCCTGTGGAGCTTGTAGTAGCCTTCAGCATCTGAGACGACATGAAATTGACCTGGGTGTTGTACGTGGCCTGGACACTGCGTTTGATTCTCAGCATTTCTCTAATGGTGTCCTCATTCCCATGGCGGATCTCAAATTCCTTCCACGTCTGCCAGAAGTGAGCAGTTACCTGAAAGATTTAATCGAGGACATACATCAGTGAAAAGTGCAATATTGCATACATTGGTATACAAAATCTGGACGCCTCTTGACAAAATATTATAATTTGGGGATTTTTTAAATTTTTTTTCAGTTGGAAAAATGGAAGCATAGCCCCTGTACAATATGGAAAAAATTGATAATATTACCAGCTAGGGTTCGTACACATTTTTCAAGGTCATATTCAAACACTTTTCAAGGAATTTTAAGGGTCACAGTAAAATTTTTCCAGCACAGCACCTTATCACTGGGTAAAATACAAATCTACAGGAATACATATAATTCATGATTTTTTTCTCTCACTTTTATCACAATGATTTACATTGTATTACACCATAAACATCTAGCACATTTCTTATAAAAAAAAAAAAAACAACTGTAGATGTCCAAGATGAAACTTTTTAGAATGCAGAAATAAACTTTAAACAATCTTACATATGCTCAAACATGCTTTTTGGTTTTGAACATTCAGTATCCATATTATGGATTCATATTTTGATTATTTCCAGGTGTTTTTAAGCCCGTTTGGAAATCTCTGAAACTGTGTCTTTAAACTTGTAATAGGAGTCCTACATTGCTGTAGTAAAGCGCTAAAGTATCAGAAAGCTTGGGATCTCTGCTTTCTGATGTCATTTGAATTCTCTTGATAGCGCAAACGGCTCAGGAGTTACAGTAATTTGCATGCTGTACAGTGCAAATTAGAGAGATTGCAGTTGTTAAAGGATTAAAAGAGAACACAAAGTGTCATCCAAAATAAGGGGAGCAACCTCACCTTCTTCAGGCACACTCGCTCTGAACGAGATTAAGATAAACATGTACTTTGAGTCAGCCTGAGAGCACCTACTAATTTTATTTTTTGTCAGTTTTATTTTTCTAAATGTATCACCTTTGTGTAAGTTGCTTTAGCTTGGCATCTAACCTAGTAGTTACTATTAAAAATTAATAAATAATCACAACTCAAGTTAAAACAAGTTATAATTGCAAGCACTTAAACTGAAATTCAAGCACTTTCCAGACCTTGAAAACACAACATTGAAATTCAAGCATTTTCAAGGATGTCAAGCTCTGTGCAAACCCTGCCAGCAAATATTAATGCACTGTAACACTTATTTTTCTTAAATTGAACACACACACAAAACCAAGTATACAAATAAATAACTGCACATGCCAACTGTACAACCCAAGAATATTGCAGAACTAGAGATTGACTGTTTGAATGATTGAAGAATGGTAGAAAAGATCAAATATAAGAACTGAACTCTGTGTAGCTAGCTACAAAAGTGCTTGCAAACTATGAAATCTGCCAAGGAAGTATTTACTAAGTGCTTAGTGTGTAATACCCAAGGTTTTACTACAATTGGGTATTTATTTTGATAAATGCATAACATAGAAAGTAACTATACAATAATGTTGCAGGTAATATTATCCTTTTTCATATTTTAGATACTGTTTTTACTGCTTTTGCATTAAAAAACAAACAAATAATCAACCACATATTTAGACACTTCACAAAAAGTTGATGACATGAGGGAGATTTGTCTTACCCTAGGATCGCAGATCTGGGAACAATAAGAGTAGATTGCTCTGGCGCGATCAATCTCACCCAGTTTACTCTCCATGTCAGCAAACCGCTGGCACATGTCTCTAGCATGCTCATCTGGTAGGACCTGAATAAACACAGAATTGTAGTTTAGAATTTTCAGGCAAAATATATCAAAGTGAGGTGCCTTCATGTTTTCTTCAGTGAATAAAAACAAAAAAATATATATCAGACAAAAAGTGCAACATGGATCCTACAGTAATATATGATGTGTTAAATATAATTGATTAATATATTAATATTTGAAAATATTTTCTTACATTGCATTTATTAAGAAGTCTTAGCATTGTCACCGAAAAGAGTCACCTAACCTGCCTAGAGCTTAGTCTGTGGGATAGTGAAGAAACACAGAATTTTTGAAACCTATCCTCAGTTGTCAATACTTTTCTTCTAATGCTACTAGGACTGCATGATTCCAAATCTTTTCCTTTAAAAACCCGATTTAGATTTTTGGGTAAAACTGCACAAGACAATAGAACTCAGCATGTCATTTTCATGAGCAGCATACAATGCAAACCACTGCTCACTACAAAAATGTGACTAGATGCTCTCCAAATTGTGCAAAAAATTAATTATTTGCGATGCCGCAGATATTTGACTCTTAAAAGCTAAAACAAATGATATCATTTATGATTTTTCCTTCAATAGAATGGAAACAAAATTAATCATTCATAAAATATCTCCACATTGTGTGCGGTGATAGTGAACATACCTCAATTGCTTTCTGATAAATCGCTCTTGTATATGTGACTCCATAAATTTCAGCTGCTCTTTTGATGTAGATATTGAACATGTGATGTCTCTCGTTAGTTTCTACTGCCTGTGTTGCTCTTTCGTAGACAGCCATTGCATGTCGTGCCAATCCATATTCCTCCTCCAATTTGGCATACAGCAGGTAAATAGCTGGAAAGTAACACACAGTAACATAGTAAGTCTCAGTATATACAAAGCTGAAACTATGTAGAAGTATACAAATGCAGAAATTCCAAAAAGGTAACTTACTTTTGGCAAACTTGGCAGGACAGCCATCGAGTGCTTGTTCAAATAAATCTCTTGCTCTCTCCAGCTTCTTTCCTCCGTATCGATCAATGAACTTTGTAAGGTAAGTGTTCCAGATGTCATAAACATTTGGCCACCTAAACAGAGCGATGCCACGCTCATATGCCTAAAAAGATTTTACATTTGAAAATACATCAGTGTGGGTACTGTGTTCAGCAAATTAAATTAAATTTCTGTGACGTAAATTCATGGCATATAATTTACCTTGAAGCTTTCCTCAAAGTAGTTGTGTTCTTCAAGGAACATGGCATAATTTATAATGATCTGTGGCGTGGCAATACGGAGATCAATAATGCGATCATACACTGCTTTCGTTGACTGTTATGGAGACAGGGAAAATGAGAAAAGTATCAAGCATCCACAACACACAGACATGAGTGATGACGGTTTCTAAAACTAAAACTACAAATATGTACTCACAAACTATAAGTAACACTTAAAATATCTAGTGAAAATACCTGGAAAGTTCCAAGACTCTCCTCCAAATCTGCCAGCATGGACCAGACTTTCAAGGACTTGTAGACTCTGTTTTGCACTGGCTCTGAAGCATCAAAATATTCTGCTTTCTTGGATGGAATGGCTGTAGCTTTCTGTATTAAAACATTGAAAAAACACATATACTTATGTTACAACTTGACCACTCAAACACTACTATGGAAATATTTTGTTCTCTAAAACCAGTTAAAATCTGAAAGCTTGTGTGGATAAATACACCTACACATAACAATAATGTTACCATAGGTCTTACCGGTATACGTCGGTAGCATTTTTCAGTTGCAAAAGTTTAAACTTATTAAGAAAATATCTTCATCTTAATATGATGATACTGTTTTTTTCCACAGTTGCCACTAGATGTTGCTAAAAAAATTTTTAAAAAAAAACTAAGCTAAATGGCAACTACTTTCTGGGCTAAATCTGTAAAAACAAATTACAGCAGATATGATTAGTGAATCTTACCCTCAGTATGCGCAAGGCCTGTTCATAGTTTTCATGCCGCAGTTCCATCTCTCCATATTCACACCATACAGCAGCAAGGTCATCAACTTGTTTGTAGCTCACCTTGGTGGCCTTCTCAAATATAGTTCTTGCCTGTGAAACAAATGCAGAAAATTCATCACGAGAAAAAATAATAATAAAAAAATTGGAGTTTGATATTTAGAGGAAACAGAAATAGAAGGGACTTACATCATCGAGCTGTTCATTTTCCTCATAGAATTTAGCAAAGGAAACCCAGAGAGAGTGAGGCTTCCCTGTAGCCTTCATTGGATCCACAGTCTGTACTGCCTCAGTGTATGTGTTGATGATCTGCACAGAATTCATGACCAATAGGTAATTACAAGGGTTTGTTAATTAAAAAAAAAAAAAAAAAAGCTGTGGACCATCAAGGATAAACCTTACCTGCCGTGGAGTGCCTTCATATAGCTTAACACGCTTATGCCACTCATGAACATTGTGAGGGTTCTGCCGCAGTAGCACACTGTTCAGCAGGAGAGGACGTCTGGCTATGAGCTGCTCAAATCGAGCAAGTCTAAGCTCCAAGTCGATGTCATCTGAGAGTAGAGGTACATATAGTAATACATGTATGCAGGAATGAATGAGAGCCAGGTATGTTTCCCAAGTGAAATAATCTATACATACCATCTTCATCCTGCCCCATCTCAGCAGTGGTTTCCATCTTGGCAGCAATCATGCTCTCCTCAAACTGAGCATAACTGTCAAACACTTGTGTGAAATCCCTTACTGTTACCACTGTAAGGATGGCCTCTTCATACACATCACGGGCCTAGATGAGACATCATTAAGAATTACAGTCAATCTGCCAGTTTACAGAAAATACACATTTTTACATCCTGTTTCACAAAATCCAGTAGTTTGACAAAACAATGCAGTAGTTAGTATATCTTAATGTTACATGCTTCGTAATATACACACACTGAACAAAAATATAAATGCACGAAAATAAAATGGTTAAAATGGATCTTCATGAAATATGCTCAGATTTGGGATTCATCTGTGAATTGATAGATTTGTTTTGCTCAACTATAGTAGTCGACTTTCACTCAGCCACTTCAAATTAGTATACTCAAAGGTTGAGTTTTTCCACCCATAAGAGTATTGAAGCATGACAGAGTGGTGGTCAATCTGCGTAACCAGTACACAGACACGCCGTACAGTCTAGGCAATAAATGGTCAGACCAAATTGTGCAATTTTGTCACTTGTCAACATGCCACAGATATCACAAAAAATGAGAGAGCATGCAATTGGCATACTCAATGCTGGATTGTCCATTACAGCAGTGGCAGCATGACTGAATGTGCATCATTCCACTGTCAGTTGCCTGAAGACACGCTTCAGAGACACTGACAGCACTGTCCAGATTTTACCATGCCCACTCAGGAACAGTACATGCAGCTCTAGCACCTGTGCGATCGGCTCTGACCAGCAAACAGAACTGCCAAATAGACTATCGGTCATCACAATAGGTAAATTTCAGGAGGACACACTCGTTATTAATGTCTGAACTTGGACCGTCGACCTCCAGTGTGTTTTTGACCCAACTCCTGGACTATTTCTTTTAAACTCCCTGTAATGATTGCAAATTCAATTTGTAAATTGAAAAGACCATTTGTTATGGAAAACATACTGTTATTGTGGGCTATATTCTCAATTTCATTAGACAAAAGTAAATCAAAATATTTCTTTGTGCACTTATATTTTTGTACAGTGTACTTGCCTACAAGCAGAGGTACAGTAAAAAAAAAAAACACCTTCTCAAAGTGGCCACTCCGGATGTAATAGTCAGCTAAAGAGCACCAAAGTTTTCCAAGTTGGTCTGTGAAGCGAGTGAGTCCACCTCTGATGATGGCTCCCACATTCAGAGAGGTCACCTTATCAGGGTTCTGGGAGATCAGGTCACAAAGTTCATGCCACAGCTTTGGAGGAAGAAAAAGATTAAATAAATGTATTACTTGTTCTGTTAAAAAGGAAAAAATCTGAACCATCTGAAGTTGCTTAGTGCTAAGATGAAAATCTTACTTGATAGTTAGATTTTCCCTCTTTGGATACAAAGCTTTCATCATTGACAACAGCTCCCAGTCGCACAGCTGCTTCATCCAACCGGCCAACTGAGCGCAAGTAGTCTATGTACTCCTCTGCATTCTCTGGAGATAGCTAAATGGGAGACAGCACACAACGCATTTTAAGGATTTATTTAATTGAATCACGTAAACATCATAATTGACACAAATCCTTTCATCCTTTCCATTCAACCCTTTAAAATTAAATACTTAATAATTGTGTTTACAACAATGATAAGGCATTCAAAATAAAGTACCATTATACTACATAATTACTTATAATATATTGCCTCAGTATGGTACACCATTAAAGAAGGAGAAGAAGAAGTTTGTGTATGACACCAATTAGTGCATTACACTATTACCTTAAGATATCTGCGATACACCCGAATGGCTGTTTCAGGCAGGGGCAGGTTACGAACAAAGCGGAGATACAGGGGCCAGATGCGTGGGTGCTGAGTAACAGGAAGGGCTCTCAGAGCACGATCAAATGTTCGTCGACTTCTTGTTGTTTTACACTGTGACACAAGGAACTGGCAGTAATCCAGCCATATTCTCGGCATCTGATAAAAAAAAAAAAAAGTTGCAATGTTTCAATCATGGCCAGAATTGAATACAATTTAAATTTGTTATTGTATTTTAGAGGTTTAATTGATTAGTAATTAATTCTTCACCTTATGCATGAATACCAGTGCTCTTTCATGACAATTATTGACCTCTTCATAGACTGGCTCAGTTATGCATTTTCCTTTGACTTGTTTCCGTCTCTCTCTCAGGTAATTGTACCAGAGCTTATAGCTATAACACAGGAAATGTTGTTAGGGAAAAATACTAACAAACGGATGTACGTCACATGATGAAAACCATGCATGCAAACATAACTGATATACTTAATGAGCTTGATTTGTTGTTTGCTCATTTTCCTAAATGCCAATGCTTTCTTTGTTGCATACTCTTAAATACCTGCCAGGCAGCTCCTTTAGAGCTCGCTCATATATCATATTCAGGGTAGATTTGGGTCCATTCTGTTTAAACTCGATGTAACGTATCCAGCACTTGACAGAGTAAGGGTTCCTGATAATCTCCTCTTCATATGGCAGATCATCATCCTCCTAACAGAACGATAAACAGCAGAATAACAAGTTATGCATGAATGTACAGAGGGAAAAAAAAACTTCTAAGGACTTGAAGCTAAATTTGCTAATGCTAATCTAGCTAGCCATACGGCGCTACGTAATCAAAACGTTGACATTTTCAACCACACAACGTCATATAAAAGGGAGAGATCACTTACACAAAGCGCAAGAAATAAAAAATTAAATACTATTATCAGAGCAACTATAATGTCGACAAGAAACACCCTATTCTCACTTTACGAACGAAAGCTAGCTGACCTTAGTGCGATTACTGACACATAGACAGGAACGTGATTATTTTATTGACAAGTCTGGCAAACTACAACTCAATGTGAAAAAATACCATAATATATGGCTGCACAGAAGAAGACTTACAAATATAACGTCAGATTTTCCGTTTAAGGAAGGCATTTCTATTCAAAAATGACCGTTCAAGTAAAGTTGACTTGGGATAATACTACCAAGCAGACTTCCGACGCGTGCAGTGTGCGACAGTACTTCCGCCTACGTCAGAGGAAATGACGTTTTACAAAAACCCTGATCTAAATTCTATAACTCCGAATAACAATAAATAATTGCTAAATTTTAGTCATAAAGTTGCGTTTTGGATTTACTAGATAAACGAGGATTACGAAAACAAGCCCACGAATAACCAGAATAAGATAACATACCGATGCACCTCCGTATTTAATGAAGGATCCAGTTAATTTGCTTTTTCCTTTTATCTTCACTCGTCCAGCTTTCTGCTGCGGCAGCCAATCTTCAACTCTCTCACGGGTCTATTCTGTGCAGGTCTATCACAATTTGCATTTATTCTACTTCATAAAAATAAGACTGAACATAATCTGGTCTCATTAGATAATCTGAATAGAATCTGCACAATAACTGTGATATTTCATTTAGAATTTATTGCAAAATTATGAGCAATTTTGTAGTTATGTTATAGTGAGTTATGACCTATAGCCTACCTATCTCTATAATTCGTGCACGTTCACACTGGCGAACAAACAGGGGAGAATCAACTAAGCAATCACATCATCTCGTTTGTTTCAAGTTGGCTGCTCTCTGCTGGTGACAAAGTGAAACAGGGGAACAATTACGTTTTCTAATACTCAAGTGAACACTTGTTGCAGTGTTGTTATTTATAAAACACACAGTAATACTATCCAATGTTTTATGTCCTGCTTTAGTGTAAAAGGATACTAGGCTATAGTTTGAGTATGACAATATCTGTAGGGTCTTATGTGATCAGGGTGTATTTCAAACCTGCTTAAGCAGATTTCCTGACAAAGTGCAGAAGTTAGAATCAGTGTTAAGTGAGCCACAAGTAGAAGTGTCAGCTTCAAGTTTTTCGTCAAAATGGTTTGTGAGTATGAAGATGTATGAAATACATCTAACGAAAACATGTCTTGGACCTAATTATATTTTGCATTCTTCTTTGGAAACATATAAAAACAATACCTTGTCTGAAATAAAGCAAAAATATAATTACATTAGAAGACAGAAGACAAAATTAACATCTTTAGCCCTTTGACCTGTAACTAGAATTATATGACATGAAAATGGACATTGTATAAAATATAACTAACTGTTGAGTATCTGCCCACACTTTTAGCTAATTCAAGTATAAATGATCTCTCTCTCTCTCTCTCTCTCTCTCTCTCTCTATCTATCTATCTATCTATCTATCTATCTATCTATCTATCTATC
>JAPSES010000069.1:7864310-7875658 GCA_029822895.1 Maxillicosta whitleyi | reverse complement strand
ATATATATATATATATATATATATATATAAACATTAATGATACATTACTCATCAACATTTAAGTTGCTGTCTATTTATTTCTATGTGAACATGTTTGTAGGTCATCAAGTCCATGTAAATAGTCCTTTTTTCTTAAAATTACCCAGTAGTAGTCAAGTGTCAGCCATGAAAAGATCTCTAAAAGCTACAATGCTTTCTTTAACTTCTCCTTTAGCATAGACACTGACATTTCTTTACCAAAGGAGTGAAAAGACTGCTGTCACATATTTCACGGCAGCAACAGCAGGTGACCTGAATACTTAACAAAACCAACGATCAACCTAACAGACAGGATGTGCATTTCCATGTTACACCATGTGTTATTATGAGTAGGCAGTTAATGCATTTAATTCACCAAGTTAACTTAACAATGCAGGTTAGTACATAAAATATAGCTTTGCTTATTTTGCATAGATTTAGTTTTTAGATACAATTGTGCTAATTTAGGATCGAGAAAGAGTGGAAAGAGTGGCTAGAAGGATGAGTTTGACTGACAATTAATAGTGCTGTTTAGACTCTGCACTAAACAACATGTTGAGAATGCACTGGCAGAAGAACTCAATATGCACTTTTTATACAGTCCATCTTTAGAACATAGTAGTTTCACCATAGTTGACTTGCATAATATGTGTATAGTGAAAGTACAGACAAATTCTTTCAGCGATATAGAGTCTTTACCTAAGCCCTTCTCCTTTCCATCTTTGCTTAACACAATGAAATTTTCCACTGAGGTCAATGAAAGGTTTTCAGGTACACTCTGTATGTAACTTTTGCAGAGCAGGTAACATGAAGCTATACTCTGTTTGGAGGATTAAATATTCGCCCCAGGGCACAATTATTGGCACCCATAGTCAAAAAGAATTGGTTTAATTTTCGTGTTCTCATGTGATGAGCTGATTTTCATTTAGTCCTGTTCAGCCCATTACATATCTATATAATTTCCTCCACCTGTGTGTTTTACACTAGGACTGTATTTCAATGCAGTATGTGGCCAAACATTTGGCTGTTTACTGTGTGCAAATTTCTTTTTTGAAGAAATGGAAGTGAACAAGACAGAACTGCCTGGTGTATTACAAATACCTGCATTAACCACCAGTTTTTTCTGAATGCTATTTTGGTTTTAAAAGTCTGTCTTCTGTTATGTGCACATAAGCTTGCATAAGCATGCATAAGCTAAAATGTGTGACTAAGGCAATTACACACTACTACAGCTGAGAAAAAACTATGAAGATAAATTTGTGTCTTTATTGGAGGCTTTTACTGGAGGGCTCTGACGCACAGTAAGGGAGAACCCCAGCTCATAGTGAGGCTCCGTGTCCAGCCCACAGCCAAAGTGTGCAGTGGGGAGCTGCCTTGGGGTGACATGTTGTTCAAGTGGGTGGGAGGACCAGGCACCAGCCACACTGTTTATCCAATGCAAACTACCAATAGAAATCCACCCCTTCTGCTCGTGTAGATCCCACCCATTACATCCAGTTGAACTTGCAAGCAAAGGTTTTTGCTTCACAAAATATTTTGACACATAAATCTTTTCTATTCACAAATGATTTAGACTCCAAAGTACCAGTTGAACTTGAAAGCAAAACTTTTTGATTTGTAAATGATTTGGAGGTACAAAACATTAGGACTTGCAAACAAAATCTTTAAAAATGACAAAACATCTTGGCCTGCAGGCAGAAGTTTTAGATTTTGTAATGAAGGAAAATGAGAACAGTTGATTTTGTTAAACTTATAACTTTTGAAGCCTTCATTTTTGTTTTCAAATATGGATTTTATTTTTGTTTACCTTTTATCCTTTGCTTGCACAATAAAAGACAGAAAAATGTCTCCATAAAAAACAGAGGACACTCAAAATTTCCATTTGACGCCCTGTGACATGATCAAGATGAAGGCAATGTTCACACACACCATTAAGCAAAGCTGAAATAAATGTGTGAAACCTATTATTTTAAATCAGGGTTATTCTGTCAAAATAAAAAATAAAATGACAACCTCTGAAAGAGACTGCTGATAATTTCCAATGACCAAACACACACCTCTCCTCAGTGTTTCAGAATGTCTCAGACATTCTACCAGCCACATCACATTATCAAAAAAAGAAAACTTGCTTAATCCCCTTGACCATCCTCTCCAACTATTTGCTTGAAATTTGTGAAAAATGCCAGTTGTTTCTAGAATAAATCAAAACTGTCACAATTTGCCTTGTTGCTGTCTTCTCCCTCACCTTGCCCCACCTCATTAGCCACATCAGTTCCACCTTTTGCTCTCTGTTATACCTAATCAGCTGGCCAGTATTATTAGCAGCTCTGGCTCTTTCATTCATTGGCAGATTGTCCTTACAGTATGCATGACTCTCTACTGTTTGATCTGGGTCTGATTTTCTGGTTTCAACTGGGCCTGCTCCTGACTTTGTCTCTGCTCTGTAAACCCAACAGCATTCTGTTCCTGACTATGAAATCTGCCTGTTTGTTCCTGGTTGTCATCTGCCTATGATTGTTTGGTGTTTCCCATTCTTGGCTTCTGCCTTTATTCAAAGAATGCTTTACAAGGCCTCAGCCTGCCCTGTTTATTCTGAACCAGGGGTTACCAGCCATGGTCCTCGAGAGCTACTATCCTGCATGTTTTAGATCAGGGGTGTCAAACCTTGGTCCTTGAATGTCAATATCACGTACATTTTAGAATGTATCCTTCTTCCAACACAACTGATTCAAATGATAAGCCTTTCATCAAGCTTTACACAAGCCTCATAATGACCTCCAGATGTGTTGGAAGAGGGAAACATCTGAAACATGCAGGATAATAGCTCTAGACTAGAGCACCAGGGTTGGTGACCCCTGTTTTAGACACTGCTTCTACTGAGGCCTAATGCTGTGTTTTTTTATACACAGCCAACCGTCTCGGAGCTCGAGTATGATGTCACGCTTCCGCATTAAGCGTTTTATTATACTTCCAAGAAGGAGAAAAATGGACCCCTCCAGCCGTAGTTTTATGTACTTCAACCGTTTTCATTTTATTAATTCGTGATTTCATTTAGCAAATCTGACAGCAAGCCTATATAGTTCGTTGCTAGGGACGCTTAGCAATTTCCGTTTGAAATGAGTATTTTGTTCAATATTGGCCTCACCAAAACACAGATACCCATAAAGACCCAGTAAGGTTATATCAGTAATATGCGAGATTAAAATTGTCATTTAACACACCAAAGTGGTCCAAACACAAAGAAAACAGGCGCCGTCATATTGGAATGCATCTTGGAAATCTTCTTCGGTCTCCTGAGTTCAACCGAGCAAACGAGGTCACCTTCCGAGGAAAAGGGGCGTGTCGCTAGGCAACACCACTGGAGCTCCGAGACGGAAGAATAATAAAACGCACCATTAAAGTAGCCTGCCCAGTTCGTTTAATGGCAGTTTCCAAGCCTACCACTTGGAAGACCCATGTTCAAGTTCTGTGTGTGCAGTAGCTCACCTGAGTTCTCCCTCAATTTTGTTACCAGCTGTAAAAAACTAATAAAGACTCTTGTAACCATTACCTGTCCAGGTGTGTTGAGCTTGGGTCCTCACTACACTATCTATTACAACAAATATTCACCCTACTTAAACACATGCCTATAAATACTAAACTATGTAATAAATTCCTTATAATTTTGCCCTGTTTTTACAGTGATGAGCAAAACATTTAAATCATTAACATCATCAGCCTTCTACCATCTCAAAAATATTGCCAGAATCAGAGAGACTTATCCATGCATTTATCTCTAGCAGGCCAGGCTACTGTAACGGCCTTCTCACAGTATAACTGTAAGACAGTTACAGTCCATCCAGAATGCTCCTCCTGACTAGAACCAGGAAGTACGACCATATTAGTCCTATGCTCAGGTCTCTGCACTGGCTTCCTGTGGCTCAGAGAATAGACTATAAAACAGTTCTGCTGGTGTATAAGTCTCTCCATGGTGTAGCGCCAAAGTACATCTCTGACATGTTGGTCCCATATGAACCATCTCGGACTCTGAGAATCTGAAGGTAGGGCTGGACTGGGATCCGAAAAGGGCCCGGGCACTTTTTGATCACCTGAGGGTCTACTGTGGTTATTAAGTATTAAGGCCTATATATGATGTCTGGAAGCATATGCAATAATGCAAAAGGAGAATGTTTATTTACATTGTGCAGTTTCAATAAATTAAATGAAGTGCTTCAGCCTACATTAAAGAGCCCACATTAAAAATGATTTTTCACTACTCACAAAGACCTTGTTTTTAGGGAGAATGTCAGTGTCAAAATGTCCTTTTCACGTTAAAGTATTTGTCAAAGAAAAAGATGTCTTTTTCTTTTTTTGAAAAATATATGGTTTATGAAAATATACTGTGTGTATACAATTACAAACAAAACAAAAATATGCCTACAGTGAGTGAGTGAGAGTGAAAGAGAGAGAGAGGTGGGGGACAAAGGAAAGAAAGAGAACAGCAATTAGTGCTATGATGGTGCTCTGAGGGAGACAGAAAACAGAGGTGAGGTCAGAGGACGTCCGGCCACTTTGGTCATGCTAGTTTCGGGCTATAAACTGCTACAGAACTTGGCTAGCTAGTGAGTGTGGAGGTGAATTCTTCTAACCTCAATCTGCCCCTGCTGTGTCACATCTTTCTCCGTCTCCTCCTTCTCCTGCTCGTTTTCCTCCATAATGACCTCCTCCTATTCCTCTTCACTTTCCTCCACTTGGTGACTCGCCACCGTTCCAGGATCTTTTTGAATGGATGGACCTGCCGTGGCCCCACCCAGCGGACGAGCTGCTTGTGGAACTTGCAAAGATATGTTATTTTTGCACTTTTTACCGCCTCTTCTTTTAATTTTTGTTTTCTTCTTTTCTCTCCTATCTCAGCTCCACTCTTTTGTTTTTCACTCATTTTCTGCCCTTGGCTTGAACTCAGCTCTCCACCTGTCGTGAGCTCATGCTGACTGAGCAGGGGTGGTATTACTTTGGTCAGGGGGCTGTGGGGAGGGGTGGACTAGCCCAACGTCCTTCAGGAAAATCATCCAATGGGCTTCTACTGTTATGGTTTGTCACCTTGTCTGTCTGTCATGTTCTGTGTGATCCTGCTCTCTTCCTTGCATGCTTTCTGTTGTTTCACTTCCTCAGCCACACCCCTGCTTCAGCCACTTATGTCCTCCTCTCTGACCCTGTCACCTCGTTGTCTTCACTTTTTCCACCTGGGTCACTCAGTTGCTGTCTCCTCCTTCCCTTGCCACACCTTCGGTCCATCCCTTTCTACCTATCTGTTCTGTTGTCTCTCGCTCTCCCTCTCTTCACTCGCTCACTGCCCTTGCTCTCCTGTCACCTTTCACCTACACTCTCTCTCTGTCACCTGGCACTTGATGAGCGGCAGCTGCCACTCATCAAGCTCGTCAGGCTCTGGGTATATTAGGGTTCTTGTGTCACTGCTTCACTGTTGGATCATCTTCTCTGCACCAGTCAGATCTCCCAGCATTTGTTCCCTTACCTGTCTCTGACCTGTTCCTGCCCTCTAACTTTTACCTATGCCCCTCCTGACCTCGCTTGCTGTCTGCTCTTGTTTTGGATCGGACTCTGCCTTCCACCTGTCCGTGTCCTCGGCCTGCCTCCTCAGAAACAGACCTGTCCTTCGGACCCCACCATCCCTGCCACCTGACCACCGTTTGAGATCCTGTTCTTTGACCCTTGGACCATCCACTCTGTATTAATAGACTGCTTTCCTGTGTTTCTAATTAAATCACCTACAAACCAACTCTGAGTGTGTAGCATTTGGGTCCTGATCATTCCCCTCTGTGACATCTACTTGTCTTGTTTGTTTTTACCATCACAATCAATAAAAACTATAATACATATTTATATTTAATGAGAGACCTGAGAGGGCCCAAAATGCGCAAGGGCCCACTGGCAAATGCCCAGCATGCCAGATAGCCAGTCCAGCCCTGCCTGAGGGACTGGTCTTTTGCTGGTGCCCAGAGTCAGGATTAAACATGGTGAAGCAGAATTTCAGTTCCATGCAGCTAAAGTCTGGAACAGTCTTCCTGATGATGTGAGACAGACCTCTACTCTGAAAATATTTAAGGCCAGGCTGAAAACGGCTCGGCTTAACTGCATAACAACTGAAAGGGTTCTATCTGAATTCTTCTCTTTTACTTGGTTTTGATTATTTGTTTTATTGATTATGTTTTAAGTGTATTTTTAACCTATTTCTTTTCCATTTATGTAAATAACTGTCAATTGCCCTGTGTACAAACTGTGGTGTGCTATATAAATAAATTTGCCTTGCCTTCCCTAAGATGACACATGAGTACAATAAAAAGTAACATTAACTAAAATTTAATAGTGACATATAAATCCAGCATATTGAAAGGATATTAGCCCATTTCTCTTATAGAACACTTTAAACTCTGGGATGTTGGTTGAATTCTTTACATCAACTTGCTGCTTCAGATATTTCCATTGTATTTTATTTGTGGGGTTTTTTTTTTGTTTTGTTTTTACCTTGATCCAACCTTTTTACAGTAATATTAAGTTAATCACATAGCACTTGGCAAACTGCAGATGGACATCTGTGTACTTTTTGGAGAGTTATGGCTACTTGATCAATCCTCTCTGGATGGTACATTAGATTACATTTGGCTGACAGTTTTATCCCAAGCGACTTAGAAGGCATAGCGTAAAGGGCCTTACCCAAAGGCCCACCTGGAATTTGAACTGGCAACCTTCCACACCAAAGTCAGCAGTGTAAACAACTAAACTATCCATTCACATATGATGGTAATTTCATGAACACTGACACTGGCCATGACAAGAGAGGCCTTAATGTTTGGAACATGATATTTGTACCCAGGTCAGTAGTCACTTGCTGTTGCACTGTGGATTCAATTCGCAATTGACAACGAACCTTTGTAATAATTTCTACAGGTTTGTCTATTCATTCGTTTTTGTAATAAATGTATTAAATTATAACAAATGAAAAGTAGATATTTAAGTTTTTTAGCCTCATTTAATACACCTCAATATGGGTGTATTTGTGCTTTGTCATCAAGATGGTGCTTTTGCCATGATGGCTGTAGCATAGCCTGCCATCAATGATGACAGTGGCATCAGTGATCTTTTGCTTCAGGTTGTTGATGTCCCATATTGGGAATTGGGCCAATATACAAAATATAAAACAAAAACAAATTTGAACCAACACATTATATACCGCATTCTACACATCGAATAAGATTTAGAAATGTTAAAGGAGTGATTCATTTTATGGAGTTATGCATTTTAAAATAGTTTGCTTCGATCTTTATAAACTGTAAATGCTATGCTTGGGTCTGAATTCTTCATTAATTAAACTCCACAGGCCCATCTTCAACAATATTTCTGAATTATGACACCAGAAAGGTTGGTGAGTGGTTGGTAAGTGCTGGCCCTTTGATTACAAATTAGCTACTTCACACCCCGCCCCCTCCAGGTTGGCGACTGTGCGCTCTGTCCCCATTTAGCCACTTGTGTTCTTTAATACAAACAACAACTGAAAATTTTAGGCAATCAGCTCGAAGATTGGACATATTTTCAGTATGGACTACAACTGCTGCTGATGACATACAATTATGCTGTACTTGTAATACTACTACTTTAGCAAAATATGATCCCTTTAAGGTATACTGAAAGGTATTCAGTATTTTGTCAGTAAGTCATAGCCCTACACTTTATCAGGCATTTTATGTTGTTTTTATTTTAGTTTATCAAGTCTTTGTATGAATTTAGCCTCTCCTTTATATCCATCCATCCATCATCTGCCGCTTATGCGGGTTCAGGTTGCGGGGGCAGCAGCCTAAGCAGGGAGTCCCAGACTTTCCCCTCCGAGGCCACCACCTTATCGCGGTGGAGGGGTTTGCATGTCCTCCTGATCTTGGGAGCTAAGTTGTTGGGGGCTTTATGCCCCTGGTAGGGTCACCCAAGGCAAACAGGTCCCAAGTGAGGGGCCAGACAAAGCGTGGCCCAAAGACCTCTATGGAAAAAAGATCACGGTACCAGTTTCCTTCGTCGGACGCAGGCCACCGGGGTCCCCCTCCCTGGAGCCAGGCCTGAGGATGGGGCACGATGGCGAGTGTCTGGTAGTCTGGCCTTCACCCATGGGGCCCGACCGGGCATAGCCCAAGGAAGGAACATGGGACCCCCTTCCCATGGGCTCACCACCTATGAGAGGGGCCAAGGGGGTCGGGTGCACAATGAAATGGGTGGCAGCCAAGAGCGGTCCGACCCTTGGCTACAGAAGCTCTCCTTTATATTTTACCACATTTCAGCAGTATAAACCCCTTCCAGAATTGTTAAAAGGTATCCAGTCTTTATTTTCACCAAAAACTTTTATATTGAAGAAATATTTACTGGACTAAATGGTGGTGTCTGGATGATCCCTGTCCTCTGGAAATTTTCTTCACATCTCAAATCAAATATTCCTTATCTATGTTTTTGCAAGACTGTCATTAATACCCCTTGGTGAACCACTATAATATCCAACAGTATTTACTGTCTACTCTTCTATCAGGACTAAAAACAAGAGGAGTCAAGCAGTCATTTTCCTGTTTTAATTGTGGCTCCTCCTTAATGGTGTGTGTGAGCTCTGCAATTTTCTGGCAATTCTCCACAACCTTAGTATAACTCCAATGAATAACATAACCATTGGACATAATTCATGTCCACCAATTGCCTTTCCTTCATTGACTGAAGTATATTTGTGAAAAAATAAAATAAAATTGACATTTACTAAATCTATTAAGTCATAATATGGTGTTAACAACCTATCTTAATTTGTCCTATAAATATATCCATCTCCAAATGCCAAATAAGAATCTTTGCTCCCTCCCTTTAATAGATTTGTTTTTGCCCAAGGTATCATGATATACTAACAAGATTGAAATCCAAGTTCATGCAAAACTTGGCCATGAAAGTGAGTACTGGAAATGAGCCATAACTTCATGAAATATATCCAACTTATGTCAATTTGTATCAAATTATACCACATTATATCGTAAAACCATGGGTTTCTTATAACTCCCAGCAACATATCACCAGAGTTTGTAAGATATTTATTTCTGGCTAAATTGTGTGAGCTGGCAATCCCTTATGATGCTTATTCCCAAAAGAAATACAACACCTGCCAAGTTTTAGTAGAAAGGCCATGACTCTGAATTTTATTTCAAATATCTGAGATTTGTATGTCCTGTAACTGTACACCGGGGACACTTTGATACCTCTCCAAATTTAAGTCATACCACTGGCTGTCATATTAAAGTCAAAAGATGCTAGCTGCTATCATAAAGATAATTTACTTCAATCTATTTCTGGTACTGGAGAAAATAATCCATAAATGATGCAGTACACTTTTGCAATTTACTACTAAGCATACTGAAAATATTACCGAAACATTTATGAGCACACTTTCGTGAGTAAAAAAAAAAAAAAAAACAGTACGAGATATATCACCATCATCTTCTTTTGACAGTGACAGATAATAATGTCATTATATATCAATACTACGGGTATTACAGTAATGAAATAAAGTGAGTAATGAAAATAAATTATAAATATTGTGTAAAATATAACTTTATACCAACAGTTACATTACTCACATGTACAGTCTGGTTCTGTAGCCTGTAGGAGACATAATTACTTTTACCTAAATACTGTGTAATGTAGTACATTTGTTACTTATAATAAACTAAAAACAGTATTTACGAAATAAATATAAATATTTTATTCAGTCTTCAAAATATTTGAACTCTAATATGTCCAACAAATCCCTATCAACTTATCCTACATATCCTTATCAAGCAACATAGTGTCAAGAATTCATGACCAAATTGAGTTGGGCACTTATGCTGAGGAGGCAGCATCGTTGTATATAAAGACCTCAGCTCTGAATCACAGCTCTAACTGATAGCCATCTAAGACAGGTGAGCACACTCATTTTTGTAGACAGCATGTGGTGTATTTTGTGATGAATATACTTTATTATGGTTTAATTTCAATTAAGCTGGTTTAAATTAGAAACATTATGTTATAATGCTTGCTTTTAAAATTCTGTGTTTTCCATTTAAATGTTCGTTTTTAACAGTCTGTTAAAAATTCAAATGATCAGAAACTTAAATGAGGCTACCTAAAATTGTGTTTCAGGCAGTTGACATACAGAGAACATCAAGAGATTTCAGTTCTATAAGTCGAGGTAAATTATACATTTGCATATTATGAATAAATAAAATAAATACAATTTTATATAAATATATGAATGTAAGAATTTCTTCTTTTCAGTCTCCTCTAAGGTGCAATCATGAGCACAGACGCGGAGATGGAGCAGTATGGCCCGGCGGCCATTTTCCTCCGGAAGCCAGAAAGGGAGAGGATTGAGGCCCAAGCTGCTCCATTTGATGCCAAAACAGCGTACTTTGTAGCTGATGATGCTGAGATGTATCTCAAGGGAAAACTGACGAAAAAGGAGGGTGGCAAAGCCACAGTTGAGTGCGATGGGGGGAAGGTATGTGGATGTCGTTTAATTTGCAAAGCATCAAAGCATTCTGTTTGCATATTATCTGAGATAATAGCAACATTTTGTAATTATTTAAAATAATTTGTTTTCTTCAGACTGTCACCGTCAAAGAGGATGACATCCACCCCAGGAACCCTCCAAAGTTCGATAAGATGGAGGACATGGCCATGATGACCCACCTCAATGAGCCTTCTGTGTTGTATAACCTCAAAGAGCGTTATGCATCCTGGATGATCTACGTAGGTTTTTAGTATCTTGATAGTAACTAAAGGATACATTTCATTTAGACCTACAGATTTAAGTCTCTATATTCCATTCTTACAGACCTACTCTGGATTGTTCTGCGTTGTCGTGAACCCCTACAAGTGGCTTCCTGTGTACGACGCTGTTTGTGTTGCAGCATACAGAGGCAAGAAGAGGATTGAGGCTCCACCCCACATCTTCTCCATCTCTGACAATGGCTATCAGTTCATGCTCACTGGTGAGGTCAAAGTTACTAATGTGCTGAAATGAAAATCATAAGCTGTTAAGTTTAACTCTGAGTACAATGAACACTAAAACATTTTTTATGTTTATATTTAGATCGTGAGAACCAGTCTGTCCTTATTACGTGAGTATGACAGCAACTAATATAATTATATGTAAAATGGAATTCAAGGTAATGAAGCAGAATCTTAATCTGACATCTTTTGCTCCCCAGTGGAGAATCCGGTGCTGGAAAGACTGTCAACACCAAGCGTGTCATCCAGTACTTTGCAACAATTGCAGC
>JAPSES010000069.1:7830554-7850326 GCA_029822895.1 Maxillicosta whitleyi | reverse complement strand
AGAGATCTGTTGATGAGAATACTGTATGTGTCTTGACAGCGATCTCTCCGGTGCCGTTATTAAAAATCTGCAGTGCTCACCAATTGAGTTGCTTGTTGCCTGTCTTAATTATTTTTACTTCACTTCCCTCGTGAACATCTTCGAAGATGACTCCATCATAAACACAGTCTGCATGTTTACATGACAAAATGAAATGATACTCAGACCTTTTCAGAAATTCTGTCGCAAAGTGCATTGTGGGAATGGGAATTCCATGCAGTAGTTGTCTCTTCATGGGTATTGAACCCAAATGTCACTTATACTTTCTTATATTCATTCTTTAAAACGGACCCTGATGAACTGTTTCATTTTTACGTTGTAGCGATCTGGCTCTTTTTTTTTTTTTTTTACCCACAATGCACTTTAAAAATTTGTGGAAAGTTGATATTTCCGTTTGTTACGTAAACAAGCGGACTGTGTTTATGATGGAGTCATCCTCCAAGTTGTTCACCCATGAAGACAGTGATTCAGGTGCGTAAGCACAGAAAAGCTAATAGATTAGTGATCATTGGCTATCATTCAGGTTTTACAAATTTAAAAAAAAAATTGTGACGAAAGTGTGCTGCTTTAAGCAAGCATATAGTATGATAACGTTCACGCTTATCTACACATGCTATGGAAAAGCTTACCTGCTGTGGTGAAAAGCTCATTGATACCTTCAATGTCACCTGAAAGAAAAGATTTTTTACATATTCCTAAATGTTGTTGACATTTTTTCATCACGCTTTCATTACTAAAGACTTCCAAGACTGGATTTGCCCACCTTATCCTCAAACTGAAACATGCTCTGAGAAAGAAATACACAATCTCTAATAAATAAGGCTAACACCAAAGGGTAGTGGTGCGGTCATTATCCAACAGATTTATTTATTTAACCATTATTTATCCAGGAGGGTCCCACTGAGATGTAAGATGAGTGAAAATGGCAAAAACAAATTTCACAAGTAAAACATACTTATAACATTAATGCAATGTTAAAAAAAAAGAAAAGTGAAAATAGAATAAAAGAGGAGGAGGCAAATAAGGGGAAATAGACTATACCACAGATTTTGTAAAGCAGCACCATTTTGCATTCATAACAGCTTGTAAAATGTATTTTGTTTGCATATTTTACCTTTTATATACTTTATTTAGATTTTATCCTTTTATATTAATGCTACAAAACTGAGACTTGGGTAACTATATTTTATTCTATCACATACTATTGATCGAATGACAATAAAGCTGAGTTTAAAATGCTTTTTAAAGGTGTTTAAAGAAATAACTGATAGATCATGAGGATTTAGAGATGAGTGAAGAGTAGTCACCATTAAATGAAAGTTAAGACTCATTCAGAATATTTTTATTCAGGTGCCACACTTGCCTGAGCCTGGGAGTTCATCATCTTTTGATACTGTGTCTCAGGGGTAAATGAGGCAGACTTGGGTATGACTCTAGGGGAACCACTTTCTGCAGATTCCCTTTTGGGGTGAGATGTGAAAGTAGTGAAGTTCTTCTTTGATGTTCCTGGTGTACTTTTAGTCACAGTGATTTGTGGGGCAGCAGTCTAGCAGAAGAACAATAGGAAGATACTCAGTCAAATATTCCATTCAATAGCAAATGTCAATCAACTGTAGTCAAGGGGTGTGCAATAGACAGACATGACCATGCAAAAATACTCTTTTCTTCACATAAAATATACCCTAGAACATGGGGCCATACTTTGTCATCATGTCTCAATAAATCATTGTTTCTGTTGGGAGCAGAATGATGGATTTGCTGTGAGAACCTCTCACATTACATTATCATTTAAGTACAAAAATGTGTCCCCCAAAATACATGCCCTAGATTCTATTTACCCCAGTGGTGTAAATTATTAAGGAGCTATTTTTACCAAAAATTTCAATCCTATTCATTTTGTGACCAAGTCCTATTGTGTCTACACAAATAATACTTTCAATTAATCTAGGAGGGTTGCAGTCTTTGTATTATAACTCTTTACCTTTTCATCAGTTTTTTCATTTATTCCTGGCAGGTGAGGAAGTGCCACACGCTGATCGTCTAGTCGTCGGGCCTGACTGGAAGCAATGGCTTGGAAGAATGCATCTGCTTCTGCACCTGTGACAGTGTGTCAGTGGTTATTCTGGTGGCATGTTACAAACACATACAAACATATAGTTGACCTCTTTGTGCTGTGTGTTGTTCTGACCTGTAGGCATGTTATTTAAAGCACTTCCATTGTGTGTGGGTGTAGCAGGTGTACTTCTGCTGGGCTGTAAAGAGCAACGTTGCTCATCCATACGTCCACGTTGTGCATGACTCATCATTTTAAGGAACTGCTCCTGCTCAGCTGGAGACGCCTCCTAAAATATAAATAAATAACAATGAAATATATATATATAAACAAGCCAACAATGATTACCATTTCATTTTTTTTCTTTATAGATTGTGTTGTTCATTATCATATATGCTGAAAGACTCAAATAACAACAAAAACCAATTAGTAGACTATAGATCAGGGGTCACCAACCCTAATCCTTGAGATCTACTATTCTGCATGTTTTAGAGGTTTCCCCTCTTCCAACATACGTGATAGTCATTATCAGTCTTCTGCAGAGCTTAATGATTGGCTTATCATTTGAATCAAGTGTATTGGAAGAGGGATACAGCTAAAACATGCAGGATAGTAGATCTCGAGGACCAGGTTGGTGACTCCTGCTCTAGACTATAGGCTATGCTGTGTAGTGTCTTACCTGTCGTGGTTTTGTGCTTCCACGGTTCAGAGAGGCAGACCTCTGGAGAGGTTTATCAGTCCCTGAGTTAAGATCTTTGCGTTGAGAAAATGGGGTACCCGAATTCTGGAAGAGATTCGGCGCAGAGCATCTCTGCTCATCCATCCTTGAGCCCTGTTGAGGAAGAGTTATGTTTATATCTATGAGGCTGGACAAAATAATTCGAAGTATTGTTCAACAAACAGTAGTCCACATCTGTAATGAATTCTTTGGACTTAAATAACAAGAACTATCAAAGATTTTTCACAACTATGTTCACATGATTTTACAGCATGTAATGGACTTACCTGGACTTTGGAGACCATGTAACACAAGTAGCTTGCATCCCTGTCTTCCACAGTTGAATTGGTTCCTCCGTTCTGTATTCCGGGCAATGAAGGCAGGGACACTCGCTGGTCATCTAGACGATCTCCTTGAGAATTGGCCAGTAGGTTGAAAAATTCTTCGGAATCTATAACAATGATGGTTAAAGGGGACATTAATGTTAGAATGAAATACATACAAAATAAGGTCCAAGGCAAGGTCCAAATTGAATGAAACCTGTTAAAACTGAAAATGTTTTAATAAAATAGATAAGACTCTAACCTTCATGTAGAGCTTCCTCAGTCTGCTTGTGTTTGGGTGTGGACTTGGGACTTGGGGTAATAGTTAAGGCACAGCGCTGATCATCCATTCGCCTCTGTTGGGCATGACTAATCTTTTTAAAGAAATCTTCGTGCTCTGCTGGCTTTATGGGCTAGATGGAGAAAAAACATATGGAGTAAAGTGCAGTATAGGAAATGTTAATAAACAGACAAGAAATGTACGTACCTGATTTTGAGATGTTTTATCTTTGTCCTTAGTTTGTTGTATATCTGACGTGTGGCAAAAGGAAGCTGATCGTGGAATTCCTGACGCATCATTTTTTGATACACCCTCACGTTCCGGGGTGAGGATTTGGGGTAATGAGCATCTTTGGTCATCCATCCTGGATCCCTAAAATTTTATGGAAATAACTTAAGTCTCTGTTTGTTATCCAATTCAGAAGTACACTGTTTAAATGCTGCCCCTGACAGATTGTGTTAATGTTGGCTTCATGATGTCACTGTGAAAGCTTACAAAATAGGGAATAGGAATTACATTTATGGATTTGCCAAACATTCCAAACCCTGTTATATTACATATTATCCACTAATAATGACAAGATAGCTACATCTTACTTGGACTTTAGAAACCATGTCACATAAGTAGTTTGAGTCTGTTCCAGAGTTAGATGTGGATTTGTCATTCTGTAATCCTGGTAATGAAGGAAGAGACACTCGTTGATCATCAAGCCGTTGGCTCTGAGTGTTGGCAAGGAGGTTTAAAAATGCATCTTGATCTTGATGTGGCAAGACAAAAAACAGACAGAAATAGTCAATTAATTAATTTTGGAAACCTAAGCCTGAGTCAGTGAAGATTAAATCCCAACACTTAACGCTCTTTCCCACTTTCAGATACTTCAATACAGATGTTGTCATTTATATGTAACCTGCACTTGATGAGCTTGCAACAGACTTTCTATTTGTATTTTGAGGTGTGCAGGGTGCACTCTTGCTTGGGTTTAAGGAACATCGCTGATCATCCATTCGTCCACGCTGGGCATTGCTGATCATAGCCATGAATTTGTCTTGTTCTTCAGGTGATTCTGCCTGTTAGACACAAACAGCATGGGAAAGATCCAATTAAGATGAGGATAAGGAACATATGGCAACACATAATCAAGTCACAAGGATATATCTAGATGACAGTTGTAGCAACTATTGTAATATTGCAAGACAATACAGACCTGAACGGAACTGGAACATTCATGGTCAGACGGAACCTGTAATTGCTGTGTGGTAACTGAAAGAAGCTTCCTGCTTCTATCTGGAGTACTTTCTGTTACAGAAATTTGAGGTGCAGAGCCATGGTGATTACTGAAGGTTGGCTCCTAAATCAAAAAGGTCCAGTTTAGATAAGACATAATTTATTTATCTTCCCAGTAACTATGTAGATGCAAAACAGTTCATAATAAAGCACCTTGTAGTTAAACCCAGGCAATGACACTCGTGAGTCTTCAAGGTATCTTTTTTCAGTGCAGGAACCTGTGGAGAGCAGAGCATGAAACAACAATCTACAAAAGAAAGTATACAATGTAAAACATATTTTCGTTCTTCTGTCCTAACCGGTAGGTGTGGATTTAGCAGGACCCAAGATGCAGCTCTGTTTGTCCATTTGTCTATGCTGTGAGTAACTCAAGTCAGGAACTTCCTGTTGAACGACAACAATTACAAGGGCTAAACAAAGTAAAGTAAAAACAATCAGCTGTCTTAAACACAGATGACACATTCTTAACAGAAAAACTCTATTCCTAAATGGCTAAAGTATTTTTTAAAACATATCTGTATGTAATCTCAGAAACCGATATCAAAAATTACTATAATATACTAATTACCTTTTAGAACATATTAAACAAACTGTAATAAAAGGCATCACACATAGGGAAGTGTAAATATTAAAAATTAAATATTCATTCAGACACACCAAAATACTAAACAAAAATAAAAAGGTATCAAAGCCATATCGTTCAGTGGAATAAGAATGTTTAATGTCCTACCAGTGTTGCGTCTGTAGCCTCCGAGTCCACTTTAGCAGCTGCCATTATGAAGAATATATACACATTTTTTTTTTAAATTGAAGGTAATAGTTATAGATAATGCAGGCTACAAGAGTACAGAAACTGACATTAACATACCTTCTGTAAAAGCTGGATTCCATTCAATATTCGTGGAATAGACGTACTGCAAGTGCAATGAAAAATATCCTGTTTGACGTTTGTCCAACTGTGCACTGGATACAGCTCAGTGAAAGGCTTTTAAATAGAGTTAAGTCCTGAGTATTAACCCATTGCCATTAAGACCCTAGCCAGTACACTGTTCTTAATATTACCATCTGTAATCCCAGATGGAAACGTAATCCTCAACATCAAGAGGGATGATCTTTTTCCACTGGTAGGTGTATATGCTCTCTCTTTTGATCCAAGACTGTACTTAAAGTACTTACAAGTTTGTGCTTTGAATCCACAATATTGCCATTAGATGTTACTAGTGAGCATAGCCTAAGGGTTTTGGTAGTAAAATATTACACGTACAACAGTTTACAGTGAATATTACATTTTTATTATTACGTATTTTTAACAGTTAAGAACCAAACACCCTTCACAATTGCTCCCAATAATATATTAACATATTTAAGAAAATGTGCAAGGTTTCACACAGTAGTCAAGACATTTGCTCCAAGATGAAGTGAAGAAAAGAAGGTATCTAAGGAAAAAGCATCCTACAGTTTATATATTATGAAACAAGTAGTAGAGACTTATATTAACATGTACAATTACAGCAGACTTCAAGACATTTTGGAGAGAGATGATTTAAGTTTTGTGGGAATGATACAGTATTTTAAGTACATAAGGAAATTAAAGATGTAGCAAAAATAATCAAAATAGTACAATCACCGAATATGTCTACATTCAAATTAAATATTTTAATATCACATCAATCAAAGCATTATACATAACTGATTTCAAAACAGTAAAAATAACTAATAAAATAAAGCATTACAAATTACTCCTTCCATGAATATATCTCAAATACCACTTCATGTTTCTCTTTAGATTTCTTCAGAAATGCTGTAACAAAACACCAGCAACCACTCATCAAAGAAAGACTAAACCCCCATTTAAATGTGCTCTGGGTTTGACATTCTAACAATCAGGATTAGGAACTTGGTCCAGACTTTTCAGGTCATTAAGGAAGATGGTTGGAGTCAGGATGTGAGATGACCCTGTCAAGGTGAAAGAGTAGTATATTCAAATAAAGTCTGAAGGCTGGCATTTTTGGAGAAAGACGTCCAGTTCTTCTAATCAGTGATCACTTACCAATCAGTACTTCCCACTTGCCATCAGTGGCTCGAGTGACTTCATAAGCAGAGCGCATCTCTGAGTGTGACACTCCACCAATCACAAAAAAGATAAGACGAGGACCAGAACGATATTCTGATGGGGATTTATTTTTATGCCAATGTCCAAATCGTGCACTGCTGTAAAAAAATAAATAAATAAATAAGACAAAAATTAATTGAGCATCTGCTGTTTGGGCTGCAAAATACTGGAACCAACTAAATATCAGTTCTCCGCTGATATAAATATTGTAAAAGAAAGTTTCACACTTTGTGTGGAGTTTGCATGCGCTCCCCATGTTTGCACGCATTCTCTGTGGGTGCTCTGGCTTCCTCCCACCATCCAAAGACATGCACTTCATAGGTGAATTGGTTCCTGTTAATTGCCCATAGAGGTGAACGTGAGAGTGACTGGTTGTTCGTCTCTGTATGTCAGCCCTACAATGAACTTGTAACATGTCCAGGGTGTACCTCGCCTTAACCCATATTGTAGCTGGGACAGGTTGAGGTAGGATAGGTTGAGAAAATGAATGGATGAATGCTTTTCTTGAATGTGTTCATATGAAATCAGTGAACTATGACAGTTAAAATCACAATAAAAGTTTCAGAGCATTTGGGAACAATTGTATTTGCTACACTACTACTGCTAATCAACACCATGTTACATAGCCTTAGTGTTATGTACAGTTACACTGTCAGCCCTATATTGCTGGTTGTAGTGTTATCATTAATGATTATTCTGCTTAAGTTCTATACTTTGCTGAAGCGGGAAGGAGACAAGCACTGAGCATTATGCAGATTATCGGTGAACTTCTGTGCATAAAAGTCTTGTCTATAAACACTACCATCATCATCACCCATGAGGATGATGCTGATGGTAGGAATTCCCTAGGGGATTATGGGGTATTCAAAGCAAAACTGGCTTAATTTCTCCTTTTTAACTTGTAGGCAGTTTTTAAAAGCTTGGATCAAACTCATTCACAGGGATAAAAGCTCTCTTTTAAATAATAATCTGTCTGTCACCCGGTCTACATTTGTGGGAAAAAAAACAAGAAAAGAAAAACCCAACAAAACAATGGACAACTGTTTCCTTGAAACGTAGCAAAATAAGGATGTCTTTTTTAAACTTTCATATTAATCCTGACAGGTTTTTTTTTTTTAATGGTAATATTTATTAACTAGTACCTTTTTAAGTCATGGTGTTTTATAAAGGAAAAAGATGCTCTTTATTATTTCTTGCACCTACCTGACTGCAGTAGCAGTAGTACTGATGGGAGCAGGATCAGCAATAAATGGCCACTGCTTTCTGTCCAGTTTGTCATCTATAGCATTCTGGCACAAAGACAAATAAACTGTGTAAATACAAAGACTGAAGTTGATCCAATAATATCTCTATTCTTATTATCATTACAGTACCTCCATGATATCTTTGATGGTGGGTGTCCATCTGGACAGCTGGTAGGTACTCTCGGTGCGCTCCTTTCGCTCTGGCAGTGTTTTCCCAGCATTGCGGCCCTAACAGACAGTACTTAATATGTAATGTATACTGAGGAAAAATATTTATTGTACACAACATTAGACTTGTAACCAAAATATAAATCAAGAAATTTACCCCAGCAATGATGTTGCAGCCAAGGTTCTGCAGGTTGGTGATGATTTTGCTGTCTTCTTGTATGTTTGCATGCTGAATGAGTTTGGCAAGGTTCTCTTCCCCAATACCTATATGAACCAATGGAAAATGTTCATTAAGAAACATCTTAAACAATAATAACACGGGGCTCTATGAGTTCAACTTTTAGTTCACTGTTTCTGAGAAACACGTCACCCACGAATAGCCCTCTTAATGAGCTGTCCTAGATTGCACTGTTAATCCTTTAACTAGGCCAAAAACAATGACAAATATGGCTACACAAACATTTTTGTTTGTGCACACATACACATTTTAGTTTAAGAACTCATACTGGAATTAGTTGAAGATATGAAAATGACTAACCTTTTTTCTTGTGAAATATGTACAACAGTATGATGCGGATTTTGTCATAAGCCTCAATTTCATTGTTGAGGAGCACAGGAACAATGCTCTTCATGGCATCTTTAAGAGGTTCGCCTTCTGCATTTGCACCCATTGCCAGATCCTGTGGAAGAGAACTGCAGTTAACAATTAACTACTACAGCTTCAGTCAGCTGAGAGTCAACTTGTGGAGCAGCTGCTGACATCATAAACTCTACACACTGCGAGGATTGTAAACAAAGAACTAAAAGGCTTCCTTGTTATACATCATACACCTTTGGACAAAAGTATTTGGACATGTTAAAAATCAGGTGTTTCTTTTCCAACAGGGGTCTAGGCTACAGGAAAAACTCAGGAAGAAAAATCTCCCATTATACTTAATAAATATTTACGTTTCTATCTCAAATCAGTATGAACAGGACATGTTATAACCTGTATACATGATGTGTGCCAATATTTTTGTCCATATAGTTGTTTTGTAAATTATCATTTACAGTCAGAGCAGAACTATTTTAGAAACTTAAGAGGTAGATCAAAAAAAAAAAAAAAAAAAAAAAAACACCACTGAGGCATTTTGGAAGTAAAAAAGTATAAAACTTCTAGTGCATTGAGCTATGATTCCCCACAGGTCATATTAATACTGATGTGTCATTCCTGTTTTTAACTTAATTTCCCGTCACGCGTGGTACTGTGTTTCCGGTCAACCTAAGAATGTGATCATAAGGTTATTGTCTTCCAAAATGACTAATATCTCCCAAAATATTGGTCCTATCAACTTTGTGAGATATTTTATGTTGAGATGGGACATTCCACAACTGTAGGTACCAAATTGGCCACACAGATGTCTGAGACTTTCCAGTATTATGATATAGATATTATGACATTTGTCAATATTGTTTTGTAGCCCAGAGACCTGTTAGAAAAAAAACACACTTGAATTCAACATGTCCAAATACTTTGGTCCATATAGTGTGTACAGCCCATGCCTCCATTGCTTTGACTATTTATTAATGCTATATTATTCTTACATTTCTGCTGACATCATACACTGTAACCTATTCTTTACAACATGTAAAACAGTCCTCTTTGGGCTGTAAAATGTTTTTGATGGCTAGACTAGAGTAAACTGCAGTTTTAATCCATTAACTATGCCAAAATTAATCACAAACATTGGCTGCTACACTGGGCTTTTATTACTTATATTGAGCTTTGGGATTTCCCTTTAATGCAATCCTGTGCACTGTGTGACCTCCCTAAAAAGGGAGCTTTCTAATAAGTATGGACTAAGCTTGGCAGCGGCCAATTCTCAGGAAACTTTTAAACCATGGCTCAAATTAGATACTGGCTAGAAGCTCAATCAAATTATTGTACATCATTTTATATGTTCTACATTTGTATTTAGTTGGCCAAACAATGCTGAACGCTCAAACAAATGACAGCTGACAGAGCTGTTACTGTTTGGATGGCACAGTCCTTTTCAAAGCCAAAACATGCCCATTGGATTTAAGAGGCAGCTTTCAGACATGCTGACAATCCATTAGTGCAGTCGAGTGATATACTTGTACAAAAAGGCCCCATTAACACTTGCATCTCATAATGTCAGCCATGCAGAGCTTATGATTTCCTGTGTGCTTATGACTCATCTAAACACTGGACTAAATGCGGCAGAATACACGCCCTCAGGGAGACAAAGCATGTCTGGCAAATACAAACAACACATTGGAGTCTGGAACTGTCATTTACTGCAGGATCATGTTGATGGACTTTTATATTACCGAGAAGTATAGATGTGTGTTATTAAATGCTTTCACGCTTAGTAGTGACATAACCGCTTCTTCTGCTTCCCTGTAAATATATGCTTGGTAATGTCCGGTCACAAGCTTCTTAGGCAATATTATGCTAAACCATTAAATAATACAAGACCATGTTGGTGGTATTTACTTAAAAGAAGAGCTATAAATAACAACATATCCCCATTAAATAATACCAGACTACGCTTATGGCATTTAGATAACAGAAGGGCTATAAATACAGACACACAGAGGTCATTTGTCAGTGAGTGAGTGGGACAGTTAATTCCATGTCAAGCATTCTGTGTGAAAGACAGTCACTGACAAACAATGGGACATTTGAGGTGATCCCTTTATTTATTTATTTTAAACTGGAGAGTAGCATATTTTTCCCCCTACAAAATAAGAGCAAATTGATCTCAAAGGCCTGAGGTTACTCGTCTCATAAGGGATCAAGGATATCCTATGTTTACATTCATGGGCTTTTCTAGATTTGATGAACCAGACAACTACAGAATCTAACCACTCCATGTCTGTTCAGTTTTTATCCCTATGATCTGATTTTCCTCTGAAAAAAATAACTGACATTACTTAATATTACATAATATTATTTACACACATGAGAATACTAACCTGTTCCACTTCACAAAGCTTATCAAGAGAGGCCTTGAATTTGTTCATACAAGCTTCAGCTAGGTGCAAATGAGTAGAGTACTGTGAATGAAAACAGGATATGTTCAGCAGAATTATAAACATGTCATTCTAGGACTTCTAACTCTGTTTACAACATTATTAATGTTTTGTGAAAACTCTTTCTTGATCACACTCACCATACTTAGCTCCTTCTGATACTGTGGCATTTTCTTCAGCATCTGAGACAGATCTTTAAGGTTGGCCTAAAGTGCAAAACCCATTTTTTTTTTACTGTTTCACATCAGAAGAAATATTGTTCGTATTATAACTGTAACTATAACAAAACCAAAATTAAACTAAAATGATGCTTGACTCACATTGTCAGTGCACATTCTCTTGCTCTCACAAAAGGTGCGAAGCAGCTCTGTCACTTTTCTGAAAAAACAAGTTAATAATTAGATTTATTGATAAAGGTTTGTTCTAGAAAATAATCTACTACTACTCTATTAACAGTTTTTTAAAGTATTGTATACTATACTTGTACACATCTGAAGTTGATTTTTTATTTTATTTTATGCATATAAGATTTAGCAAGAATATATCAAAATCAATCAGTTTTATCTAATGAAATGTAATGTTACTTTATATTTCAAACTCTTAGTGATATGGAATGTAGCCGACAGTAAGCCGTACTGAAGTAGAATGGGGCAGACTTACTTGGTGACATCTGCAATATGCATATGTCTGAGCTGGATCCAAAGCTCGTCATCTTCATCCAGTAACACCTCTCTCTCTTTTGAATCCCCGATGCCTGTAGTCTGATACCTAAAAGATAAATTGTATAAATAGAATTATGTGTGGGAATTGGTAAGCCGAGGACATGATGTGGATCTGACAAAGCAAATGAACAGCAGCTATAGTAATACATTTAACTCACATATAGATGTCCTGTTTGATATCTAGCAAGTCATAGGCCATTGCCTGAAATGTCAACTCATGAAGAATAGGCGAGATTGGATCAAACCCACGATCAACAATCAGTAGTTGGGATCGTGCTTTATCTGGACCCTAAAAAAATAGACAAACATTTCACTGATATTGTACAAATACTGCATATGGCCTGTCATTGTGCCTTTGAGAATATGTCACAGTCAGTCTCCTCAGTTTTCAACATGAAGTGTCTGTTTGTACTTTCAGTTAAGTCAACATGTCAAACACAATAAAGACAAATACTAGGAATTCTTCGACAGCATAGTATGTTAACGCAAATCAGATGTGTGGGAGCAAGAAGAACTACAATACATGCCTGTTAAGACCCATCTCAGGAGCAAGGAAATGTAAGCTAAGAAAGACAGAAAAGAGAAAACAGGAAAGAGAAAAGTTCCAGCAAAGCATGAGAAAAATGCATCAACAAAAAGAAAAGCCAGAAAAAAAATAGAATGTCTGAAATGTTGCTTTTTGAGAAAAACAGTCAAATCCAAATAAAGTAATCTCTTATATGAAAAGACCAGAGAACCGAGCTTAGCAGAAAAAGCTCTATAGGTCAGGTTTTCACAAATACTTACCTCTCCCATGCTTGGGTTGTCAGCTTTGTGAGCATCAAGACGTTGGTAGACCTCATTAGCCAGTCTGGCATTCTCCTCCGGTCCCCTATGACAAAGAGTGGAGTACTTATCTAAATTACCGAGAAAATGCAAAAAAAAAAAAAAAAAATTAAGTTGAAAGTTATTTTATGGAAAGTCCTATACTTGCGATAACGGATTGCAGGATACTCCTTCAGTGTGTCACAGAGGGTTGCAATCTGCTCTGCCAAGTTTTCCATCATTTTATCTCTGTCCACAGTTGGCTTTGAGCTGTAGAAGGAGTACAAGGAGGTTGAGTCATCCAGGGAGAAGACCTGCAAGGGAAAGAGGGATCAGGATTTGTATTTGTTTGGCTATATTATGTTTACTACCATGAAGACCTTAGACCAGTGGTTCTTAACCTTGTTGGAACTACCGAACCCCACCAGTTTCATACGCACATTTACCGAACCCTACTTTAGTGTAAAATAAAATATGATTTTTTTCAAATTCATTGCCGGAGCGAGGCTAGAGTTGCTCAACTTGGCATTGCAAATCATGCAGATAGGATGCCGACTCCCATTCCATTCCGTGATACATGAGAATCCATATTGTACATATTCATCCAACCCCTTTCTTTTTTTGCTCGACATAGTTAGTATGGATTAAAATATGAAGAAAGTAATTACACGACGACGTACACGATGACATTCACACGTTGGATCGCTCCTGAATTTACTAAATTCCTCGCAGCACTGATTGACCAAGCAATGTCACATGATCATCTTCAGCCAGTGATGGCCAAGCGGGTCATGTCATCACGTATAGACATAATGAGTCGGTTTGTCTTGACCTCCGCAGCAGAGACTCCACCCAACCCCTAGGGCTCGATCGAACCCAGGTTAAGAACCACAGCCTTAGACAGAAATAAAATCCCAACCTGAGATTCATATGGTAGGAAAGCCACATTGATCTCTTTTAGAGTTTTGATGACCTTGGCAACTCTGGATCTCCCAATCTCAGCAAAAAGCCCATCTGGACAAGCTATGGATACAAAAATTATTATATGTTATGTTATGGATAAAATATATACGAACACATAAAGGTTTCCAAAATGTGAATCTTCAAATGATTTTAATGGATGTCTAGATAAAATTAAATATACAATTAGAACCAAATACTGCATATAAACACACACAAAAATAACTTACTGTCAGTGAAAAAGATGTGTGCTGCTTTGTAAGTAAAGGCAGTATCTTTGAAGTCGTTGATCAGGGCATGAACCGACTGAAATTTAAAACAAATTTATGTCAAGGATTAGGACATGGATCTCGAACATAATAAATATCAAAATGAAAAAACAATTTCTGATACACTAATGAAACATTCAATAGCTAACCTTCTCCACTGGTGAGATCAAATAAATGGCCTCCAAACTAGAGATGGGCTCCCTGCGTTTATTGATGTCTTCCACAACTAAAGAACAAAGAGTAGGAATTTTATTTTGTACAACTGAAAAAAAAAATATGAATAATGAAGTCAAGACATCTTACAAAACAGCAAAACAAGGTTGTGGAATCTATATGAAACAATTGCACATGATCAGTCTTTTACAGATGTGCAAATTTCTAGTTTACCTTTAAAAAGGCTGATTTAAAACATCTAAATTTGCAGATAGTGAGAAAGATCATAATTAGCAAGATATAATACTGGGAGTAAAATGATGACTTTGATGACAAGAGTTCAGTAAATTGTTTAACCTATAAATATTAAATGACTCACATGATGCAACAGGGACGACAAACTCAATACTTACTGGTCACACCCTCTGCCAAAATATCAGACATCTTGCAGCAAGAAGACAGAATTCGCATGCTCATGTGGTCCACAATAAGGACCTAATAAAACAAAATTAACAGAGGTTATACAATCAGTCTAAAAAAGGACTTTATCAATTCCTGCTGTGCAAACTTCACCTTCCATTCTCCATCCTTCTTCACACTCTTAATAACTCCATTCAAGATTTCTGTGGAGGAGAAACACATTCAACAAGAATTACAGAACTACATCTGTAAAACTGACAGGGAAAACTGCTTGAAAATCAAAAATATGATTTTAAAAGAGTAGTAGTGTCACTTTACAGTGGAAAAACTGTTCTATTTGTAATTATTGTGTAGGCAAAACTTCTCAAAAAGGCAACATATATCAGGATCTGGTGACTATGCTACATAATATTTTAGGGGAGAAATCTTAAAAAGGCCCTTATGTTTTGTTACCCTTTTTATTTCTAAGCTGTTTTCAACAACAGATATAGAAAATGAGTATCGCAAGATACATAATGATAAAATAGCAAAGTCATGCTCGTCAGTGAACTTCCCTGATTATAATGATTAAAAACAGCACCAACTCCCTAAATTATGTTTCTCATAGTTATACCACATATCATTTCAGTTGCTTATTAAAATGATAATTGGCTGGTTATAAACATGGCAAGTTTTACTGAGTAGTTAAAAACATGCCTGTACTTTGCACTGTGTAATGCACCACCATAGAGTTGGACACAGTCACTGCAATGGTGGTTTTACAAAAGAAAAAATGTGAATGCGTCAAGAGTACTGTCAGCTTGAATAGATAAGATCTAGCACCTAACTAAAGTGGTATCTTATTGTAAGAAAAAATATGTTTTGATATAACAAAAATATGCATGATATATTGTATTTTTTAAAAGAGCTGGCTTTTCATACTAGGAACTCGAAATAATGACAGTTTGTAACAGGATAAACATGACAACACAATTTCACTAATGTTATATACATTTTAAATAATTTAATTAGTGTAACTTCATTGTAGCAAAGAACTGATTTTTTAACAATAATTGTGACATTTGATGAAATGAAAGGATACATCACCAGCAAACTTCCTTCTGTAGGCATGTTTTTATGGATAATATTTATAGTTCGATTCTTTTAGCCCACTGATAAAGTCTGCTGTATTTTAGAACAATTAAGTAAATTAATGACACATAAGCCTTCTGATATCCTTAAAAATATATACATTATACAAGTCCAGGTAGAGGAACAGGTAGTCCAACAGGTAATCCTGGGCAAGGACAGGGATACACCTGAGAATTAATTATGAGTTGGAGGTTTTTATGTGACTCACAACAAAGACAGAACAATGGTTGGTACCAATATTTTAAAGAATATGTAAATATAAATACATCATCTTAAAAACCTTATTATGAATAAAATAATTATATTATAAAAACCTTAGAGATTATTTGTCATAAAATAATGCTGCAAATGTATCACTAGAACAAAACAATAATATCTTAACTTTGAAAGCACTTGATTCTGTATGAAACACAACTGCGATTGTGTCTGAAATAAAGCAAATGTTAAATTAAATTAAATCAAATCACATGCTTTATAAAACAACTGATTTCATAGTCATATTGTACGTTTTCATCTTATCATAGTCGACACCTGCTGACTGTCTAAACTTCCTTCTCTGTTAGCTAACCAGCTAACATTAGCCTCTATCATGGACTTGTCAAAGCATTTGGAGTCATGGCGAGCATTTTTTTTTAACATCTTCCACATAATATGGCAATCTTGGTTCCGATAAATGCAGCAAGGTCATATTTTTAATTGAAAAATTAATTGACATAATTTTTCCTCCTAAGTTAGTTAGCTTCGTAACTTAGACCGGAGCAGGAAGAAACGTTTAACGACTGACGTAGCCAGCACGGAGTCAGGTTAGAAGTTTGCAGTCACTTAATTAAGATGCTACAATACTTGCTTGGGACGAAAACACACATATTTCACGTTTAATATACTTCCAAACCATTAAGTTTCACAACAAACGATTCACTTACTTTCTCCTACTACCGCTTTCAGACCACTCGGTGCCATCTTGACAGCAGTCTGCTGGCTAGTCGGTCACTTCCTTGTTGTTAAAGTGTATGTGGTGCAAGCAAACAGTTTGTTAAGAGAAATGTTGCCCTCTACTGTAGTGAGCACTGATGTTGCAAGGATTCCTGTCACACTGTGTCACAGCAATGATCTGTTGCACCAAAACAACAACAACAAAGTATTTGTTTATTTTGTTTATTTTAAAAAGCCTTAATAGACGAGAACTCCTATCATAATATAATTTTATGTGTATAAGAATGATATGTTGAGTTATCAATTGTTTACAATTAGGATTTAAAAAATAATTACAATATCATGTATCTTCCATTGATGAGATACCTTTCATTGGCCCATGACTATCACAGTGTAAAATACTATAATGCCTCCTTCTGTCTTTGTAAATGACTGGCAGAGCCAACTGGAGTAAAGAAAAAAACGTTCCCTCTCTCAGTGCCTCAGGAGTAACACTATAAACCCTCCAGCTGGCCACTTTTCATTGCTAAATATATTTGAGCGCAACATCTGATGGGCCTTGGGGGAGACATGTCAACACTTCATACTAATGAATGGAAAGTTCAGCACTTTGTTAGGAATGGCTGAATGTCAGGGTTCATCCAAGACTTTTCGCTGTCTGAGCCCAGTGCGCACAAACCTCTCAGATGTATTTTCACCTGATTAACTTACACAGCTTACTTCCTATTTTATGTCCGAATGATTTATGGCCTGTTATTTTCAAGCATGTATGAACAAGTATTACCCTTAAGTTTTACTAGAACTGACACATAAACACTGTAAGAGCCAACACTAAACATAAATGAGGCTGGAGAAGTCCTGTACCATTATGCAGTGATGTAGCAACACTATTGCAATTCCACAAAAAGGGTTTTAAATCTATGCTAGTCAAGATGAAATCACATAATGAGGTCACACTGAGTTCTGATGTAATAATTTGTGTTTGATTTGATTTATTGACCTTATGATTGAATATATAATAATAATAATAATAATTATATATATATATATATATATGAGCCTATTTCAGCAACTACGGGCGGATGGCGGGGTACATCCTGGATGAGCCGCCAGTTCATCGCAGGGCCACAGACAGACAACCATTCACACACACATGCACACACTAGGGCCAATTTAGAGTTACCAATTAACCTATTCCCCAAGTGCATGTCTTTGATCATGAATGGGAAAATATCCTGTGTAAAAACTGAACATACATCACATAGATACATTTCTTATAATAAATATGTTGTGCCATGCAGATTGTGTTAAGTTTAACTATTTTCAAACATGTAGCACTGTCATAACTTGGATGTTAAAATGAAGTCATAATGTTTTACTTGAGTGAGGTACAATTTTCTGGTGTTAAACTTTGCAATAGATTAATTAATTTGCATAATATTTAAACTGATCAAATACCATTTTGAGATAATCAGATTTGGTCACTGATTTTTTCATAAAACCAGTAAACAATCAATGGAAACAATAGTGCAGGCAGCAGAAACTATTGTAGGCAAACCTGTTGCTGCAGCTGCTGTGAAGTGATGTTAGAACTCCCCCTTGTGTCAATATGGCCATTGTACAGACAGATCTAATCACACTGTTAACCGACACTAACTTTTTCCTTTAAAAAGTGCATTTAAAAGGACCTATGTAACAGTGACAAGCAACATGTACACACACAAACACTTTAGAAAGTTGATTCAAGACTAAATACTGTCAGTGTACCTGTGACATGCCACATTAAGGTAAATATTCAAGAAATGTGGCATGGACTTGTAACTCTAATATTAAAAGATTTAAGGTAAACACTTTCCTACAAAATAAGTTATTTGTTTGAAGAGGTGTCTGACACAATTTGCAAGAAAGACTTGTCACAAGAAAAAATAATGTCATAATAATGTTTTATGTATTAAAGACAAGAATGTGGTGGGTATACCATGCTGTAGAAATTATTTGGTTAAGGTTAAAATACTGAAATATACATCACAGAGAGATTTATGACTGCAGTGCATAGGTTGTCTTGTATAGCTACACCTTCTCCACACTTTGTTAGCATTGTGCCAGGGCTGCAGACAGTTCTGGTTAAATCAAGTGTGGCTTGTGAATACTAAAATTTTGTAAAAATTTGTATGGGTTTTTTGTCTAGCTCTTGAGCACTACTTAGTGCTCATGACTTTGCAAAATAGTGTTGGGAGAGGTGTTTTGGCAATTCAAATGTGGGTGAGGTAGAACATTGTGGTAATGAAATTACTAAATCAGCACATAACAGGAAATGTGTCTGTAAATGGGTGCCATTTTCAGAATGTTGTTGGACATTAGGGGTTGTTGTCCTTCTACATAGCAAGGGAGATTTTGAACACATACTTCATGGATAAAAATGGTCAATAATGAAATCTTAAGAACAGAAATCAGACTAGTGCATATGGGAAGTATGGCTTGCAAAAGGGAAGTCCTCTTTTGTACATACAAGGAAGCAAAGGCTACACAGATCTTATACATAGAGAGCATTTATGAACATATTTGTTCCACTTCTCAGTTAAATAAAAGATTTTTTCAAATGATAAATCAAAAAAGCCAAATTACACAGTGACACAATTTTTTAAACTACCAGAGAAAAACTAATTACATTAAATACACCTGGTGACATAAAAGACATTATTGATAACAAAGTATGACATGAGAAAAAGACACATTTGAAAACTCAGTAGGCATAAATAATAATTGGAGTACATCCAGCACACCTTGGGGATATGTGATTTGCAGAAATTACCAGTGTACTGTAATCTTACTCCAGTCCAACTCATTTCCTTTTGCCCCAAAACACAGTCAGATGCTCCTTCATTTGCAGCTCTGAGTATATCAGCATTTTTAAATACAGTCTTCAGTTCTCAGATTCTACAGACATCTCTCTTAATAGCCGTTGCTCCTGCCGAACACGCATTTTTTCTTTGAAGTCCTCCAGCTCTTTTCTCTGCAAACAAAAACATTATATTGTCCTGTGTGTAGTAGTGATTCCATCATCACTAAGAATACCACAGATGTAACACAGAGGGAAAAACCAGCCAATTCCCATATATATA
>JAPSES010000069.1:7790204-7830454 GCA_029822895.1 Maxillicosta whitleyi | reverse complement strand
GGTATGGCATTCATTCATTAAATAAAATTAGATGAACTGATGAGATAAAATTATGAGCTGTCTGTATACAGACAGACTACTTACTTCAGTGCTATGAAAGAGTTGTAGCTCTACAATAACACTGTGTATGCATTTTCATAAGACCATGAATAAGATCAATGTTCAGAAACAGTTTTGTGTATGTGTCACACTTACTTGATGTTCTTCGTTAGGGGGGAAAATCTCCCTCTGGTTTCCAAATTTAAAGCCCCCATTGTACAGAACAAAAAACAAATTATCATTAGAAAAAACATTCTCAATTAATGCATTACTGCAGTATGCATTACCATCAGTGTTGCCAGGTTACTGACCTTTCTTTTCACTATATACTCCTCAAAGTACTCTGCCTGATTCGACACCCAAAACATGGCCACAGGAAAAGACAGATACAACATCATCTGCCAAAAAGAAAAACAAATTGGATAGACATCAAGTGAGAACGTTACATGATGACCTCAGTTAGCCTAATGTAGCAAGTAGCTAGTTATATCACGAACACGAAATCTAGACCAATAAGAAACGATACTTAGACCTCAAGACTAATACATACACCGTCTATTACACAAAGTACTCGCTACTTACTCTGAACACCTCTAATTTTACACCCATTTTCAGAGGGAGCGTATTTACTCCACAACCATAACCATCTGCTGGACCTTCACGCTTCTTCCGGATTTCTCGACAGTCCAATCATTTGACAGCCAAGACGCATGCGCTGATGTCATACATACCAAAATTCATAACAAATTCTTAACAATCATATAGCATTGTATACCTAAAACTGAGTGACTCTTGACAAAGGCATATATTTAGAAATCTTTAAATACGCAATGTATTTTGTATAACGACTGATTGGTTCATTAAACGCATTAAACGCGTTTATACGCCGAGGGGCGCTGCAAGCCACTTATTTTATCCATTGCCGCCCCCCCACCCTCCATGTATAGAACTTCACCTTAAATATCTTTGGTGGTCATCTTAGATGATTTTACTAGAACGTTGGTTTTATTAAAACATCAAAGCAGTGTGAGTGAGGATAACATTGGTGATTCACACATTATTACATTTACATATTCAGAGGTTTTCTGGAAAGTTTAAATGCTGTGATTAAATTCATATATACGTGTTTTATGACTATTATCACAGCAATAAAGACCTAGATTTTCAATACACTAAAACGTAGCACGCAAAAGGGTGAGTCAACTATGCTCCTGGATAAATAGATAGTAGTTGTCACATAGCTGAGGACCAAACTGGTAAAATAAAATATATTTCTGCATTATATTATCCACTTTATGTGGGTTAAGTGCTATGGAAATAATAGTAAATGGTGCGATCAATTAAACGGTAGATAAACCCCTATATTGCTTTCACTTGTATTTTTGTTTAACCAGTTCTATGTATTTGTACATATATATTAATGTCAATTTGCAGTATGGTGAGAGGCACTTCCTGTAGACCTGTGGAGGTGTAATAAGGTCTTCAGGAAGATACTGAGGGGGGCTAAAGTTGCTGGTTGTTGTTGCTCGCACGCTCTTTACGTCCCCAACGAAAGACCTACGCGTGACGTCACCGACAACGAGAGGTGTTCAGGATCCTCGGAGAGAAAGATCCCGCGCGCCCTGGCAACCTGATAAACCAGGTAAACGCCGTTGTTTCAAACATTAATCTGGCAGTCATGGTGTCTCTTTGAACCGTATGAATAGATGACAAGAAGCACGGTAAATAGCAGTGTAAAAGCTTGAAGGCTAGCGCTGATGCCCGGCGCCCACTGAGACCGTTCACTAGTACGGCGGCCTGTTCTGGCTAGCTAGCTTGCTAGCTAAAGCTAGTTGCCAGTTGTCTATCAAAAGACACAATAACCGCACGTACAATATGTGTTTAACTCACACCCTGATCATATGTCACCCACTTCTGGTCATATATACGCAAAAAATAGCCAAACAAATGCTGCTGTGAGCACCGCGTTAGTCATCGATTGCTAATTTGCTCGTCGACTATCTTGTGTTGTGGGAGACGGTGACGCCGTCACAGTGATGATGGCGCACACTCAGACTGAGGCTATTTGCTAAGAATGCAGTCAGTGGAGCAGTTAATACAAAATGGAAGTGTTCTGTTCATCCTCACGAGCTTGCATATATGATCTCGTATCCATTATGCACTCACATGCGTTTGCTTTCGGTTCTGATATGTTTGGCACTGACGTCCATTACAAACCAAGGCAATAATCTATGCCCTGTGGCCTACGTTAGGATCTTGCCTCCTCGGTGATGCTCGCTCGCCAGTAGTTGTTACTCTGCAGTTTATTATTTTATTTACGACATCTTCATGAGCTCCGTCTTTCAGACAGATGTGTTAAGTCTGGAATGTTGATATGTAGTTCGCCTGGATATTATGGAAACAAAGCTGTGGTATTCATCCGACTTATATGTTTAACAGATTACTCATACAGAGGCCCGTTACTTAGCATACTGACCCTGCTGTATACCTTGTAAGCTAAATTTCCAACTACCATTCTATGAAAGCAAGAAATATGGAAACCAAGGTGTTAACAGTGTGCTGACATTTTCTCCCTGCAGTTGACATAATTGTTTTGTTAAAAGTAAAGTTTTCTGTGCACTCTTGCTTAGTTGTCCGTGCCTCTGTTTGCTGTCTGCTTCAAGTATCTGTTTTTTAAATTGATTTATATATTATATATTTCGTTATTTTTTGAAAGTGAATCAAAACTGGGGATTAGTAGTGTGTTGAACTTTACTCTGTTTAAAGTGTTTAGGAGTGTTATTTATCAAAACCTCCATAAAGTGATCTAAAAAATTAAGGCCATGTGTAATAAACAAAAAGGCCATGTAGTATACATTGTTAATGAGGGAATTATTGAGTGATCAAGACACTGATCCCTGTCTTTTATCACATAACATGATCAGCAAAACCATGTTGTTCACAATCCTGACACACTGGGTTAAAGAGTGTTTTGGAGACAGGAAGCAGGGAATAAATTTAATTAGTTTTTAAACGTGTTTACCACCTTGAACTGTTATTACCTTTTTGAGCAAATCGTTTTCCATTTAAAAATCATGTACTACCAAAGAGGAACATTTTGACCCAAAATTTGGCATAGTGCTGCTTAATTTATTGCTTTATAACACACTTCATCCATTTTCATATGTAATATTAGTCTTTAACATACACTGTGTTAAAAATGTGCTTTTCTTGGTCCTGTTTTTCTTTTCATTATTTCTTAAATTCATTTTTATTCTGTTCTCTCTGGTTCAGTTGCCATGGTAACACCATCCTTGGCCTAGTTGTGAATGACCTCTGAATGAAAAGGAGAGTGTGGTCTGGGAACAAATGAGCGCGCAAACAAAATACGTGTGTGAATGGTATATGCCACTGTTAAATTGTCTGAATTTTCAATACATAGTAGAGATTTTTTGTTTTCTGTCCTTATGGGATTATTTTATCCTTTCTATAACATTTTTAGATTAGTATTTTGCTTAGCTTTTTTATTAATAGAAAATACATTTATCTGGCACTAAAATCTAATAGTTTGTATTCTACATGAATCAACTGAGAACAGTCTTTTAAGACAAAGCTGTTTCCCAATGTATCAAAAGCTGTAGACTATTTCAGTTTTGGTGGGTTCAATTCATTTATACCATCCAACAGCACTAAAGTTCTCTTCAGACTTATCAGTATTGTCATACCTCTGCATGTCTTTAGTAATGGAATGGCGAGTCTTGTAAATTCAAAGATTTGCAAGCTTCTCACAAACTTCCTAATTTACTAGGTTTGGGCATGAATGCAGCTTGACTGCCACTGAGGTCTGAAGTAAACAGACTGCACAGGACAAGTGAGAAAACATTTCATTTTAACTATTTAAATGTTGAGTAATTCTTTGACCTCTTGTCAAGACTCAGGTTGACAGTTTTTGTTTTATGCAATTCACTTGTACAACAAATCTCCAACTTCAGAAAGTGTTATATTTTATTACAAAATCAAATTTTTGTGGCTTAAAATGCTGAACATGTCAAGAGTAGAAACAACTGACTGTAGCTCATATGAGATCTTGCTAATAACTGATTGATGATGTGGACTTGACAAGAAAATATACAATATTAAGGAGGGAATTTGAGAAATGTGTGGAATTAGGTTTTCAGGTTGTATAACTTAATGCACCTTCATCATTAGATTGGGGTAATTCTAAAGCAACAGGCACTGATAGCATCTAAAATGCTCTCATGAATGGAATTTATAACCTTGTTTTCTTTACCAAGCTTTCTTCTTGAATATTCCTGCCACTTTATAGAACGATTACTTGGTTGAACTTATAGACTGCATTCTGCTCACCATGCAATAAGAAAAAAATGTTTTAGTTTGATTTAACTGTTAGTCATACTGTTGAACATTTGTGAGATGGCTGTGGTTGCAACAAATTTTTCTAAAAATAGAACATTTTACCAGCTTTCAGTAAGTTTGTGTGAATAATGGCCAATAACTAATATTAAACTGGAATAAGGAGAAAATGGAGAGTTAAAGTTTTTGCCATTAGTTTAATTAGTTACAGTTTTATTGATTAATTTCTTTGACCTTGATATTCAGTGCAACTCTTATCTGGTTTCTCTTATAGTGAAAGATGGTTAATTTTAGCCGTGCGTAGCCAAATTTTTTAAAGTGTTATATTTCAGCGGAGTAGTGGGATGCTTTGGTCAGTTAATCATCTTTCGGCTTTCCCAAACTTTTGTTATTATAAATATCCTTAAAAAATCCAGTATCGATTGACCTCTGTTTTTTCTGATCCTTCTTTAGCCCATGCCCAGCAAGGGGATCTTTGCAAGTTATAATTTTTCATTTCTGACTAGTCTGCCATTTTGAAATTAATTATTGAAATTAATTATACTGTAAAATGCCAAGTAATGTTTAATTTTGTAAACCTTTAACCTTACTATCACAACAAAGAAAAGGAGCAAACCCTGACAATTCAGAAGCTAGAACTACAGCAGTTGCATGTCCCCTTTTTTCTCTACTCAGGGTCCCTGTAGGATTTGGCTGCTCTGATGATTAATGGAAGTGCCCTCAGACTTTTGCAGAATCTCATCTCTGTGTACTTTGCCGCTATGACCCAACCCCCAGTCTAAATGCAAGCCTTTCCTTCGCTGCTTCACTTTCTTCATTCCACTCCCTATCATCCCAGTCCCCTCCTTCCATGTGTCTGAATACGACACCCCCACACACGCACCCCCCCTCCCTGTGACAAGCCCGTTGCTTTAGCCTTCTGAATTGCTGTAGGTTGGAGCTTTGTCACTCTGGCAGCTGCTGTATTGTCTCTGGGAATGGTGCATATGGCACGTGGACAGTGAAGTCGGTCTGCGAGAACAACATCAGTGTCTTGCTGCAGCACACAAGCTACTGCTTTGCTCTTTGTTTCTTAAAGGAAATCAGATATCATTTATTGCATGTAATAGTTACCTGGTGCACATTGCATAGAATCCATTTACCCAGTGAGTCCCATGGAGTTTTGACATCTAACTAGTTTTAAAACTGTGGGTGTTTGATTCACATTTAGTCTTAAGACTGGCCTGTCAGTGAAAGGTCAGTGTGTCAGCCTGCCACGGGTAACATGTATTATCAACATTCAACATGAAATGTGATTGGTTTCCTATATTATAGATGGTAGTAACATGGACTGTGTGATGTCACTAAAATCTCGTATGATTTCATAACCAGGTAATAAGACATGTTATAGCATATTTTCTGTAAATTCAGTTAATGAATAGTTAATATAAAATAACTAAACCGAAAAAAGTTCTTACTCATATGTGATTATTTTTCTGTTTTTAAAGATCTTTGTATAAAAAAAAATCACTTAAACATTTAACAAAATATACCATTTTGAAAGAATATCGGGAGCTTTGGCGTAAACCCTTTTTTGGTCCAGGTAAGATTCTTCAGATCCAGACCATATCTACCTGACAATAGTATTCCCTCTTAGGTGTGAGCACCTCATTTTGTCTTGGCTGATGGCATACTCAGAATAACCTTGTTCTGTGCCAAGTTAACCCATATGCTGCCTGCATATGTGTCATGTGGAAGAAGGCAAAACTTTATGTGAAAATGTGTCATGTAACAGTAGAGTATAATATGAAACAATAGACAGTACAAAGTCTGTCTTCTTACAGCACTGCTCTTATATTAAATCAACTAATGTTGTTGTCCACTATCAGAGGCCATCAAAAGACAACTCTTATGGGGGGGGGGGGGGCAGAATGGACTGTATTTGGAGGTGTTTTTAGGTTTTTGATATTGATTACAAAAAGTGTTATTTGGTAATTATCAAGTCTGGCCTGATTTAAAAACTTGACTTATCGTTCATAATAGTGTTTAAATTTTATAGTATATTTGGTAATTGGTTATCTAACTTGTGCTATGGTTTTTAAAGGGGCTTTACTTCCTGTTGCCACTGCAGTGTTCAACATACTGTCATGAGAATAATTATTGTGGGCCGCTCTGTTACAGGAAGGTGTGGTGGGTGGTCTCAGTCTTTCTCTCAATGATCAAGTTAGCTTCCTTTCATATCGCTATCTGTTGACCATTATATATAAGATCCAGTCTTAAGTCTCCACATGGTATTTGACTTCATAGAGACTAAAGTAGTTCATGCCCAGCATGGCCATTTTTTTTGTAACCTTTGGAGAATTATGAGTTTCAAATAGCAGTTGATGTACAAATGAAAACATTTCATACTTTAGGGCTGCTATATATCAATTAATAGTAAAATTGGTTCCCTGTTAAATTTATGTTTGACCGGGTGAAAATAAACTGTGCAACTACTTTTGTTTTGAAGTAGTGCGCCCAAAGTATGAATGTGAGTGGATGGAGAGTAGATAAGGGAGCCCCTCAGTTGGTGGGGGAAGCTATATCCAAGATCACTCTGAGGAAAGAGTGTTAGTGGGGGTGGGGCATGATGAAATGGATGAAGGAAAAGACAGGAAGGGGGTGGGGTGTTAAAGGTGTAACTGAGTGAGTGAGCAAGAGAGAGAGAGGAGAGAGAAGGGACCTTAAGCTATTGATGGGGAAAGAGGGGAGGGGTGGAATGAGCAAGCGCCTTGCACAGAGGGCGGGAGGGGTGTGTGGGCTGAGGCTCCGCTGAATGAGGAAGCAGCAGAGCCATTTTTACTGTTGAGCAACTGCATGCTGGTCTGCTGTGCTAGAGAGAGAGGGAGAGAGCGAGCTAGAGGACTAAAGTGCTCCTCCTGGATTTTATCGGAGCACTCTCTCTCCTCTCTCGCCTTTCCCTCTACTCCTTGTACACCTCTTGATATCCATTTAACTTGGGGAGGCCCTGTAGAGGACACACAATGGAGCGAAGAGCCTATGGCAACTGGGCCGTTGTACTGCTGAGAGGGGGATGGGGTAGAGAGAGGACCGGCGGTTCACACAGCTAACACAGCCTGCCGGCTGTAGGCTTCCAAAGCCTCTCCTCCCTGCCTGGACCTACTGTTTCCAGACAGGGGCCTTTTTCCTGGAACAGTCACCCTCAAACTCGGCTTGGACAATGCTAAGGATTACTCACTGTGCTTTCTGGGATTTTATGATACATACTGGAGCCTGAAGGATAAATTCCTCCGGTGTTTTGGTTGAGAGAAAGGGAAAAACAAACTTCAGTGTAATTCTTGTGTGACCTGTTTTTGGGGGTTTCAGTTTCTGTTTCTGTTTAAAGGAGTTCGTAAATGGATTACATGATGCATGCCAAGTCAAACGATTTGCTGGATTTTCAAAAACTGGATGCCCTTCTGGAAAAAATTGCACATTCAGTCTCTGTGAAAAGGTAACATTATTTATTGAGTTAGACTTAATTTTAAACTTCATACATATTTAACAGACTCCTTTATGTCTTTGGAGTACAAAATACAAAATATCATGTGTTGTTTTGCTTTTACTTGATGTACATAGTAAAGGCTGCCTTGGGATGGCCTGGAGTTATTGTTCTTGGAATTAGCATGTGTTTGTAGTTTACATGGCCCAGCACAACTATCTAACTACCTAGTTTGGAAGTATGTTTAGTGTTAGGTTGAGTATAGTATTGTTATCCAGATTTTAGCCAGAAGCCATGAACCTACCTCCTGGTGAGAAAGGGGGGTGTGGGGGAAGGGGCACTACAGAGGAAGAAGGGGGTGGTGTGTGTGTGTGTGTGTGTATGGTATTAGTAAAGATGGTGGATAATTCCTGGAAGGGTTTGGCTGTCTCTCCACACTAACCAGCTGAAAGTTTAGCCTGAAAGAACTGGTGTGATTCTGGCCTTATTCTTATGATGTGTCTGAGTCACGGTTAGTGCACTAGAGTTTGCCTGTGTGCTCATGCACTGACTCATACACTTTTAAGTGTGTGTAATCATCACTACTGGAAACTTTTTTTTCTGTGCAAACTTGCTATGAATTATATCAAATACTACCGTCTTAATCATTTACATTTTAAATATCCATAAGACAGGTGTGACCAGAGCTGTCCAGATTTTCACGTGTGTTCTGACTGTTTGACCTCATTTGGTCTTGCATTCATCTGTACGTAATGAACAGTAGCACAGGTCATGGGTGGTTACTGCAAATTTGGTACCATCAAGAATTAAAAAAAAAAAAACCTTCCAGGGCAGTGTGAGTGTGTTACCATAGAAACCTCTGCAACATTTGTTTTTCTTGAAGCAAAGTTTCTCAGGGATGGTAACAGATTGCCTCTGTATTATTCAAAATGGACAAAGTTAAAATAATACACCGTGTTTAAAATGAATTATGGAATTGTACTGGTACCATTATTTGTACCAGTTTTTATGTTTGTTGAGCTACTGTATCCTCCTATCCTCTGCATATATATTCTACAAATATACAGTCATGATGGATACAGCTTTCTACAGTTACTGAGGTTGCGGTCTGATTTTGACCAGTCTTATACTTTAGTTTATTAAACACTGTGACAGAGTTCATTTTAAATAGAGAAGGAAGTTCTGTCTGAACAGTGGATTAAAAAATTGCCTGATTTCCCCCTGCAGGTTAACATCCATGTAAGCACCACCTCAACACTTAAAATACATCAGATGTGCGCACATAGTCAAATCAAATGTGAATTATAAATTCTCTGTTGTAATTGAAGCTGGGAAGAACATTAATGTTCATGTTGGGCTGCAAATAATGTAATTTTAATTTTTAAAATTTTCTTTCCCATTTCAGATTCCTATTATACCTTATGTTTTTGGTAATACATTTAACAAAAAGCACACAATTGTGCCTCAATCATACTAAGCATAGTAATGGCAATAAATAATATATAAAAATATTCAAAATACAAACATTTTTGGCTTCAGTCAAATTTGAACCATTGATCTAGAGTCTTGACACACACCAAGCTGACAGTCAAACTTGATATGGGACATTGTGTCATATGTAATGGTCTGTACTTCGTCTGGATAATGTGTACATCAGATTTTCTTCAAAGTTATTAGTTTTACAGCGTGATGGATCTGTATGCTGATAACATAGTTTCCTGGACCTCTGTACATCGCGCACATCCTCTGTTTTTGTTTTGACCTACCTATATCTACTTCACGTGTGTATTTCTTTTTACAGCCTATTAAATTTGTTGTCTTAATTGAAATAGATGAAACCAATTAAGCTCATACAACAAAACACCCTCTACACTCATTTGCTAAGCATTCCACTTGAAAAAGTAAATCAGAAACTTTACAACATCAGTGCCAACAGACCAGTTACTAGTGGTATGAGTAAAACTATTGTGTGGCAAAGAAGTAACTGAAGAACAGAGTTTGTTCCTATAGAAGGGTTGAAGGTGGTTTTATGTACCAACAAAAATTCTGGGTGAATAAGCAAGGAGTGCTGTTCTTGGCCTTGTCACTATGGTCTTATTAATTATTTATTCACTTGCTTTCAAGCAAAACAGAGGCCATCGTTCTGACACTTAGTGAAGGCCTCAAGTGGCATCTGTAAGCCTAGGTTTTTGCCTGAACTCGACCCCACCCCATGCATGAATAAGTAATAATTTACTTTAATGGTGGATGCAGACATCTTGGTGTTATGTTTTCCTCATGTTTCCTCCCAGATAGTCACTGTCAGGCTACACACTGAACCACATTTCCTGGTGTGAGTTGGTGTGCATCCCCCATACCAGTAACCAGAGCCACTTCCTCCCCAGAAAGCATTCCTCAGCAGTCTTCAGTGATGTATGTCCAGTTCAGAGGTCAACAGCTATTCCAGAGCTAAGAGTGATGCAGGACAAGGAGCAGCAGGAAGTGGACCTCTTGATTGACCTCTGTTCGTGGCTTCTGCAGACTTGATTAGTCTCACGTGCTAGTATGGCATTCACACCAAGACAGCAGGTCATTGAGAATGGTTTTTACTAATTTATAAGGCAGACTGATTGAATATGATGTCACCAGAGATGACATCATCACATTGACACATAAAATGGTACTGGCTAATTATCCAAATAAGGTAGACTGCTTGAACATAATGTTGAACATAATTAAATTAATTTGAAGAAAAATAATAAAATAAAAAAACATTAACACGTACTGTAATGTCAATGTTTACTCAATTTTAACATCTTGAATACTTGGCAAGCAAGTAATCTGAGTTTGTATTTTAATTGGAGGCCTCGTGTCTTCCTTGGTAGTATATTAGGATTGTTTTTACTTTTCTCCCATGATAGGACAATTTACACCCTTTGTCTTTGGAGAGATGCCTGTTTGTATTGGCTGGTAATTAAAATAAATCAGTGGAACTTGCTCCAAGTAAGTTTTTCTCTTCTTTAACTACTTCACAGTCACACAAGCTGCACGCAGCTGCTCACTGTTAAGTGTCAGCTTGTTCAGCCTATTACACCTCCGTTCAAGCTGCTCCTGCTCTCTGCTCTGTAATTTAATTGTAGCATATAAAAAGACAGTATGTTAACCGGCAGCAATTTATACACCATTTTCAAGTGTTTTTGAAGCCATACGTTTGTGGATTATATATCGCTTTATTGGCTCTTTATAGTTGTAACTGACAGTACTTAGACAAAAAAAATGGTCAGTTTCATCAAGCATTGCCTGACATTTTATGGTCTTGGTAATTTAACATATTAACCATAACAAGAGTTGAGTTGTCCACCAGGAAAACATTTTTGTTAAATAAACAAGCTCTTAAATTCTGACTGAGCAGGTGATCAAGCAGTCACTAGACAGTTGCAGCACAACATGGCAAGTAGCAAAGCATTCTATTCATAGTGAAATCTTATTAAAAGATGAAGATGATTAAAGATGATCACTTATCCAAATAAAACTCAATGAGACTGGAATATCTCCTGGGAAAAATGTTGACTGAGTATTTTTAGAGAGAAGTTCAGTGTTTAGTCTATATAAGGCAGATGGTTTTAGAGTCGATACCTAGCAGCCGTGAGAAGCATTACAACCTAAGGTTAATATACAATTCATCAGTTAATTACTCAATTGGAGGACCTTAATGTATCTCAATTTCCTCACTTTTCTTGAAATTCCAAACCTCTCAATAAATATAACTTTCGACAAAGTTTATTTGTGAAGGGAGCTTAATGAACCAAGGGTAGCCAGGACCATCATTAAGAATTTATGGTTGTAACACATGCGTTTGATGAGGTTAACATGATGCGAGGTGAGTAAGTCTGTAACCTAATAGCTGTCTCCTTTGTCAAGATAGACAACGTGGGTTTGTATTTCACCTCTACTTTTTTAACAAATGGGTTGCATACATGAAACTAACAAATTTGATGAGTAGAACTGGAGTTTTCATATGTTCATATATGATTCAGTATTGAAAAGCAAATGACTATGGGTGGGAATCTGGTATTGTGGAAACCCTGGGAGTGATTTGGAAACGGCTTGTAGTAGTTATTTATATTTTGGATAAATCGCACAGAAGCTTTAATTGATGCCCCACAAAAAATTGCAATAGATGAACACATTTTGTCCATGTGTTCATGACCTTTGTTTACATTCATGTATATTGCAGTGTTGTGATATTAGGGGCTGTCACAGCTTATGTTTGTTGCCGATGTTAATCAACTGTCAAAGACCATATGGCAGTGTTTGTGTGTATATGGTGATACTTTGGACCATGCAGCATTGGAGGTCAGCTGGACAGGTTCATATTATTGCTACAGCATCTTTGTGGAGACTTATTGTCCTGTTATCTTACAAAGATGATATTTCCATGTATGTGCATGCATGCACCTTCCAATGTTTCATCTAAATGCAGGTGTAAGTGAGGACATTTAATCAGTAACACAAAGCATTTGCTCATCCAGCTCTTTCTTTTTTATTATATATCCATCCTTTAACATAGTGCACAAAGCCATAGCTACAGTTTGCAATTTCTAATGCTGGTGGCGCGCAAGATTGTATGGCAAGGAATATAGTTTTACTTACCGCTTGTGTATTATTATTACCTTGCCCCATATCAATATCTCACATGAATTTCAACAAATTTCTAGACATAAATTTGTTACAGCAAGAGATATAGTCATACAAGGTTATCTGTGTTGTAAAACCTGAAAAATGTTACCTTTTGTTGATTTTATTGCTGTATATTAGTGCCACAGTATACTTCCACTTTTTATTTTGACATTTATCAACACCTACTTTACTTTTGACCAAATATATCCCATCAATAAGGTAATATGAGAGTGACTGTCCTGTTTTGTTATTTGGAGAAGTTTGCTGACTTGCATCATTATATCAGCTTATAAAACTTCAGCTTCACCTAATACTATTGTGCTTGTGATTGTTTAGTTTGGAGAGTCACTGGCCTTTACAGAAAGCTGAGGAAAGTCTTGGTTTCCCTATTGTTTGATGTCTGAATACTTCTCTCACTATAAGTGTCTTCCAAATGGGTTGAATATTTGTGCTCCAAGCTATAATAATTCCATGCATTTGTTCATCTATAAGTGCTGTAAACTAAATATTAGTTGTTTATAGTTCTTGTTGCAAGCTTGTTTTGCTATCTGGGAAAATAATATTTAAGGTTATGTTGAACTTCTTATCCAAATGTCAGTCTGGTTCTGCTAGCTTATTTTTCTGTTGCCTAAACTTAAACCAAATAAAATTAGACGCCGTGTGTAAATCAGTGACTGGTTTTGAAGGCCTTTTTAATTACTTTAAAAGTTTTAGGAGAGTCACGATTTTCAGATAAGTATTTGAAAACGGGGCCTTGTTTTGTGTCAGTTCCCATGTTTAATTACAATAGCTTTATATGGATAAATGTATCTGAAGTTATCGTATATTAAAAGTTAGGGCCTACAAACTAATTTTTGATCTCTGATCACCAATGAATAGAAATGAATAATAGGAGCACAGATCTAACATCAAGGTAGGGGGGAAATACCCTTGGTTGAAATTAATACAACCAGATCTGTTTCCTGATCTCTCCAGAGGGGATAGACATAATATCATGAACAGCTGACCATCGTAGTGTAATCCAAAGACATATTCCCAGTTTTCGTACAATTTTCATACAATCACCTATACATCAACGACAGGGAATTGTATAATTGTAAGTGTTGACTGCAGTTTGGTAAACTTTGCAAACGTTCCAAACCAATACTCGCATTCTAGTCCTAGATTTGCTGTTTCTGGCTGAAGGTTAACATGGGACACTATGTGTAAATTCTTTGCTGGGAGTATGCCCAGATCTGTGCATGCTTATTTTGGTTTTATTTTAAGAACTACAAAAGCCCTGTATAGTGTGTGTTTAGCTAGAGAGTATCGTTTCTTATGTTGTCATTCAACATATTGGTCAGTTAGTCAGACTCTCCACTGTGTGTTAGGGCTTCAGGGAAATTGAGGCAGTGATCATGTGGTGTGCAAACAGCTTCCTTCTTCTCAGAAAGTGACTCATCAAGAATGAGATTAGTCAGAGATCCATTCAGTTGTGTGTGTTTATCTTTAAGGCCCAGTTGTGGGGGCAGATTTCAGTGCTCAAGGCTGCTAGACAAACTTATCTTTTGACAGAGGTTTGAATATGTTGCATTATGATTGGATTTTTTTTTTAGTCAGACATTCAGGTTTGTTGTTTTCTTGGCAGCCCCCGCTTGCATATTGTATGATGTCCCTGAGTGCCTGCGAGGACATTATGAAAACTGGGCACTGTCTGTGTAGCAGAACACACAGTCCCTCAGCTGCCAGATGACGCTAACCCACCCCCCACCCTCCACCTCTGTCCACCCACATCCCTAAACACTCCCAGGTCCTGTGACAGAGTGGGAACACAAAGATCTCTAAAAGCACACACAGACAGGAGCCAAACTTAGCTCTGATTTCCTACAGATTTAATCCACATCTGGTATTAATAAAAAACATATTTTAAAACTGTCAATACTGTTGTATACATAAAACTAGAGATTTAAGGCTTTTTTTTGTCTTTGGTATTGTAAGACCGTGTTTCTAAATCAAAACCCCTAGAGAACGTGGATAAGCCGTATTGTATGTTCATCTGATGGAGCTGTTGACATGATGCCTTTTGTACAAGTAGTTAAAAGAGTCTCGTGTATGTTCTCTTAACATATCCAGTCTCTCAACATGTGAGTTTCTCAACAGCCTTGAATATCTTTTCAGTGCTCTCAACCAAATAGCTTGCATATTTTGTCTGGATACAATATACATTTTTAATCTGTTACATCATGGCTACCTGTATGTGACTGCCAATGTTCTTTTAACAAGTTGAAATGAAACAGAGCACTTTTTCTCTTCTGGCGACCAAGAGACCATGAACAATTGCCAATCCTGTTAGTTGATGTTTTGGATTCAAGCGTCTATCAGTAACTTGACAAGGAGTTTGTCTAATTCAGAGCCCTGTATCACAATGAAATTGGATGAGATTTTGTATTCTTTCTGTTATATGACAGCTTGTGGTTTATGTAAAGACTTTACTTCTATTTTTGTACTGTGTAGAAATAAGAAGTGGTCAGTTGGTTAACAGGAAATTATTTGGATACTATGTAAATTTTAGAATCAGTATGAAATAGATCCTATGAGTTTAGGTCCCTAGGAGCAAAATGTACAAATGCAACAGTGTGTTATGGCTGAGAAGGTTCTCTGAGGTATATGAAGTTGCCATAGGCTAAACCAAGGAAAGGAGGTAATATAATAGCTGATGTTTGTCTGTTTGGTGCCTTGTCTCTCAGTAGGATTACACTAAAACACTAGCCTGATATTCATGAAAAATTGATGGGAGGGTAGGACATGGACAAAAGAGGGTATTTTAAAGGGTTTGTTTGAAAGTACTGCACTGTGGGTCCTTAGTGTTGGTCGCTTGTGTTTTTTAGTATGAATTGAGGATCATTTAGAGCTGGGCAATATATCGAATTAATTAGATTAATTAAGGTTTTGCTTTCTGGCAATTGTAGAAATTGTTTAAATTGCAAAATCAAAGTTATTACCCGGAAGACCTTCCCTTCTTTATTTGCTGGTTGTAATATATTAATTATGAAGGAGTTTCTCTAGTCATATGGCGTGTAGTTTGAGTAATGAATGAGTACGTTTGAATCATGTTACATGTATCCAGAAATCGATTGCAACCATAAATCGGTCATAAATCTTTTTTGTCCATGTCACTCAGCTCTAGTATCATTTATTTATCATGATACACATTTTTGGTTGATTTTAGTTAAACCAATGTGGAGATGATTACTTTTTCTGTATTTGTACATTTACAAATGTTTTTCCCATCACTTAATAATTTCAGAAAGTACCAGGTTAAATGTAATACAAAGGGGCATTTATTTCATCAATTATTGTCTTTATGGACATGCTAATGACATTCTTCTCTTGCATTTCTCCAGAGAGTCCAGCGAGGAGTGCAATGGGATCAGCGGTGCTCTGTCAGTGGAGTCTGTGCCGGGGCCAAGACTGAACTGGTGTCCTGCCAACACCACTACCCCTGCCCCTGCTCCAGCTCCAGCTCCCGCTCCGGGGCCCGAGCCCACGCCCAACCCTTTAAGAATGGGGGACGGCCTGGACACAGCGCAGATGCCGGGCAGCAGCAGCAGCAGCCAGGGGCAGGCCCATGCACCTGGTAACCCTTCACCTCCAGAGTTCATCAACCTCAACAGGCCCAAGCGCCAGACTAATCAGCTACAGTACCTGCTCAAAGTGGTGGTGAAGGCCCTGTGGAAGCACCAGTTTGCCTGGCCCTTCCATGGACCAGTGGATGCAGTCAACCTTAACCTGCCTGTAAGTATTAGTTATTCACCATATCTTAGGACCAGGGATGTGCACTGTTATGAAAATCCCATCCTAATATTGGTACTCTTAGATCAATACATAGCATGATCTTGCGCATTTCCTGTAAATGTTTAATTCAATTGTATAAATGAGTTTAATGGAAAGGCTTATTACTTATAAACTGCCTGGCCTCAACTAAGCAAATAGCTAATATCTTTCCATTGAATGATTGCTCCAGTGTTAAGTATTTTTCATCTGTAACAAGTTAATTAATTAATGCAGTGAATAGTTTCTCATTTCTTTAACAAACATCAGTTTACTAGAGAGCATACAGACTGAACTGTGGAGCAATGGAAAACTGATCATGTGATTTGAGTCCAGACAGACCATCTACCACAGTGATACTTTTGTTGGTCAGGTCAAGGTTCAGGAATCTTATGTGCCAAAAATGAACAGAAATCAATTTTGGTTAAGCTTCTGGAATGATACCACTGTGAATGTGTGATGTAATCAAAGCTAAAAGAAGTCCAGCAAACTGTTAGAGAGGGAGACATTTTATTTTGCCTGGCTCTGTATATTCTGTTTTATTCAGATAATTGGTGAAAATGTTCAGTTTAGAATGCAAGAAAAATATTGTGTATATAAAATGTTAGAAGAAAATCCTCATATATAGTTGTAAATAGAATACAGCCCAAAATGTGAAAATAGTCAAACATGTAAGACTGGCTTTAATCCTAAACCTCTACAGTTTAAAGAGTAGTCTTGTTGGAAACTAAATAAATGTATTCCTACCATATATGTGTGGTTAATCTCTCAAATCTAAAGATGAAAAAATAATACAATATTTGTCTAGAAAATAAAACAAGTAAGCAAAACATTCCTTCAACATGGAATATTGCATTACATTAAATTAGCAAGAGTGCTACAAATAAAATAACTATTTGACAAATAATGCTTCAGAATGTTTGCTTTACAACCAAACCAATACCTAAACCACATCCAAGTAACAGAAGTAGCCTCTGTTTTCGGTAGGAGCTCATTGTTTTGTCTTAGCCTGTCTGATTTCTTCTCCTTTAGGGCATTATTCTTTTCTGTCACACATTAACCTTATGTTTTAATTTTGCTGCCTTCATTTTGTCTTGAAGAATGCACAAAATTGTCCAAATAGCAAAAAAAATATTGTTGTGAAAATTATTATTATTTGTGACACAATAGAATAAACAATAGAGCATCATGTGAAAAAAAGGATGTTTTCTATCATCACAAGACTGTATGTCACCTGTCATATCGTACAGGCCTATTGATTTCATTTATGTTGGTTGGGGTTCATTCCTTCCTTCTAATTATGTCTCTAACATTCTCAGGACTATTACACAATAATCAAAACTCCTATGGACATGGGCACAATCAAGAAAAGGCTCGAGAACAGTTACTACTGGAATGCCCAAGAATGTATTCAAGACTTCAATACGATGTTTACTAACTGCTACATATACAACAAGGTAACCTAAAACATTGATGATATAATAGCCATAGATTGTAATTCTTCCACTTTTCTAACAGTGTTTGTCTCCCCCTACAGCCTGGAGATGACATTGTCTTAATGGCTGAGGCTTTAGAGAAGGTTTTCCTCCAAAAAGTCTCAGAAATGCCTCAGGAAGAAACTGAGATTGCTGTCATGACAGGGAAAGGACGTGGCCGTGGCCGGAAAGACAGAGGTCTTTGATTTACCTTGTACCATTATCATATTCTGTCAACACATGCTCTTGCTGCTGGCCTCTGTGAATCAGGTTACTTATCCAGACATGTTGTTCTGTCATTAAGGTCTAAACTTGAAACCAGGGGCCATCATTGATCCTTCGTCCACAACTCCTCAAACACGTGGTCTATCAAACCTCTCAGCCGCACCACAGACCAGAGGACCAGGGCAGGGTCCGCCTTCACTACCTCCCCAGCCTTTAATGCAGGCCCTGCCTTCCCATGTACCCCCAACGTTGCCCAACCACGCACCACAGCTTGGTGCTCCCTACTCCCTTGGTCAACCAGAATGCGCACCTCAAGTTCCCATCATGACTTCTGTGCCTCCTCCTGCCCAGACCTCACTTCCCCCAGCATCCATGCAGAACACTGCCCCGATGCTGCAAAACCCCATAACCATGACCAAAGTAAGTGTGACTGACACAGGAACATAAGGCTAGACTAGTACTTACACTCACTCATTCTTGAAAACATCAGGCATGTGTTTTAAACAGAGTTGGCATCTCATTCTCATAATTTCTTTTCTTTATTATTTCCCTCTTTCTCTGTTTTCTGTAAAATTTGATCATATCCAGCAAAGAAAGAGCCAGAAAAGGAAGGCAGACACTACAACGCCCACAGCAAACGACCAACTGAGTGAGTCTTCGCCAGCGGAGTCCAAGTCTGGGAAGACACTGCCCAGGCGAGAGAGTACACGGCCCTCCAAACTCATAAAGAAGGATGCCCCTGACTCCCAGCATCACATAGGCATGGGGATGGGACCAAGTGGAGGTCACAGCCCTAAACCACAGGATCAGATTGGATATTGTGCAAGCTTAGTCAGGGACATGCTTTCTAAGAAGCACGCTGCTTATGCTTGGCCATTTTACAAACCTGTTGACGTAGACGCCCTGGGACTACATGATTATCACGACATCATTAAACATCCCATGGACCTCAGCACTATCAAGGTGTGTTAAAGGGGTAGAGTTTATCATATTGCTTCATAACGCATTTGTGACACATAACTGACATGTCCGATGTGTTAAATAGGTAAAGCTGGAGAACAGGCAATACCGGGAGCCCCAGGAATTTGCTGCTGATGTACGATTAATGTTTTCCAACTGCTACAAATATAACCCTCCAGACCATGAGGTGGTGGCAATGGCACGCAAATTACAGGTAAATCTGATCCAACTGGTAAATAATGCTGGTAAACAAAAGAGGGCAAGCACTTCATCAAAATAGAAATTTCTGTAAGAATAACTGTGATTAATTTAGCTTTTCTTGGGGTTGAATTTTATCATTGCAGATAAATATTTAACTGTAATTTTCAGTGCCATATTTTGTAATTAAATTACAACATGTTGGCAATATATTTATTGTCCTGCATAGAAGTACTACAAACTATAATTAAAATGACTTGTATATCAGATATCAGGTAGCTTGCTCTAAAACTTCTAATGAGGTGTTTATTATACTTGGCTATGGTTTCTCCTCAAACAAGGTTTTCTGTCATGATTTGTATTTGTCTTGTCACTTTTACTAATCTTGGAAAATCAAATTGTTTATTTAACAACCTTGAGCTTCTTCTTCTCCTTTCGGCTTTACCCTTCAGGGGTCACTTGAGCATCATGCACAGTTTTTTTTATTGTTGTTTGCCTTTTGTATTATTTTTACTATATACTGTTTTTCCAGATATTCTCAACTCCAGTAAACTCAGAGGTCAAATCTAAAGGTTCTACTCAAAATAAAAATAATTGGTTGTTTTATTTTACTTTACAGGATGTTTTTGAAATGCGCTTTGCCAAGATGCCAGATGAACCTGAGAGCAAACCTCTAGTTTCTGCCCCAGCTCCTACGCTTCACCATCCTGCCCCCGTCAAGCCCCAGCCTCCTTTAGCCCATGTCGCTTCATCATCAGACAGCTCCAGTGACTCATCCTCTGAATCTGAGTCATCCACTGATGACTCTGAAGAAGAGAGAGCCCAGAGGTTGGCTGAGCTCCAAGAACAGGTTAGTGACCAGAGAAGGGTCAGACTCATGGGAAATTTGTTGCCCAGCCTTTCTTATACTTTTCTCTCCTCTCAATGCAGTTAAAGGCTGTTCATGAACAGCTGGCTGCACTGTCCCAGCCCCAAGCCAGCAAACCAAAGAGAAAAGAGAAGGAAAAGAAAGAGAAGAAAAAAGACAAACATAAGAAGAAGGGAGCCATGCCAGGCCTTGTGGATGAGATCCAGGATGCTACACCTGTCTCACAGCTCAAGAAGACCAAGACTAGTAACAATAACAACAAAGAGGTTATTTCCAAGAAAAAACCAAGGTACGTTTTTCAAACTTACTAGCTCTGCATTAAACAACTCTGTATTGTTCTTGCACAAGGCCTGGTGGTGTTGCATATAACAGTTATACATGTTTGTGTTGTCCCTCTGTAGTAAAAAGGAGACAATGAAGAGCAATCATCCCTCCAACCTGCAGCCTGTTCCATCTCTGGATGATGAACTGGGAGCGGCCGGGTCATCAGCTACAGGGGAGAAATGTAAGCCCATGACCTATGAGGAGAAGAGGCAGCTAAGCTTGGACATCAACAAACTTCCTGGTGACAAGCTTGGACGTGTAGTGCATATCATTCAATCCAGAGAACCCTCACTCAAAAACTCAAACCCTGATGAGATTGAGATTGACTTTGAGACGCTAAAGCCTTCTACTCTGCGGGAGCTGGAGCGATATGTTTCTTCTTGTCTTCGCAAGAAGAAGAAAATTCCTGGTAAGCCACACAAGGAAGTCATCAAATGGTAAAAGTAATTCTCTGTGAACGTGTGAATGAGACATTTTGACATTATTGTTTTACAGTTGAGAAGCCTGTAGAGTCTTTGACTACATCCAAAAAGAATGGGTCGTCTTCAGAGAGCAGTGGCTCCAGTTCAGACAGTGAAGCAGAGGGTGAGACACTGCAGACATGAACACCCTAATAGCCATAAGCAAAAAGTGCCATGTTTAATCTTTTTGCCTTTTTTTTTCAAGGAATGATAAAACAACAGAAGAAGAAGGGTCAGTCTGTGAAAGAGGGGAAGAAGACGCATCTTCACGTACAGGGTGCCCCTGTGCAGCCTGGGCTTCATGCCCAGCCTGTCCTACAAGCCAATAGTCAAATTAAGCAACAGCAGCATCAGCAGCAGCATCAGCCGTCTCCTGCAGGCTTCATGGCTCCTCCTGTAGCTCCTCTGGAGTCTTCACAGATGCTAGAGACCAGTTTTGAATCCCTGCCACCTTTCGGACAACCTCTCATGCATCTGTCCCATCATACGGGCAACTCCTCCTCGCCTCCACCTCCACACCTCAATGCTCATTCTGCTGGGCCAGTGTCCCCTGAAACTCACCCCTTCCTCAACCAGCATCCCGTCCTCCCATCTCCAGGTAAGATTGTCTGACAAGACTATCCTTGCTGTATCTGTTGGCCAAATAATGCTTGCTACTGTTGTGGGTACTGTACATTTTATTTTGTACATTTTATTTATACTGTACATTAGTTTTATTGGTTTATTTTAGAGACATTGTACATTAATTCATATTGGTGTAAATGCACTGTCCCTGCAGTCTGCGGTCTCTGGACAGATGTTAAATTGTCATCCTAAAAGGTAGCACAAGGTTTTAAACATGCAGGTGTCAAAAAATATAACTTTGAAATACCAAAACACAGACGAGTACAAGAAAAGTGAGCAATGCAAATATTTACAATTAATTACATGTGACACTAAGTAAAAAAAAAAAAAAGTAAAATATACTTTGCACTTAAGACGTTTAAAAAAATACAACACACAGGAATGAAAATTTCTAATTTTGCCAGCTCAAATGATCAATGTACCATTTTTTTTTTAGATGCATTTTGTACTCATTATGAAATGTCAGATTTCTGATTGCCTCCGGAATAGAGTTCCACTCATGTGCAGCTTTAACTGCAAATGAGGCCTGACTAAACATTTTGACTGCATCTTTTTTAAAAGCAATTTTACCAGGCAGAACCTGGTAATTACTGACTAATGGTTACCCTCCTTGCAATCTTCAATATATTACAATATTATTACAATGTTTTGTTTTGTTTTTTACACTGTTTAATTTCTTCCAATAACTTTTAAATTAACTGTCAAGAAAACATTATTAAAGGGAGAGTGAGTTTTGTCCCATCATCTGGGCTCATATGAACGGGTTACTGACCCTGTGCAGCAGACACCAGTCTAAGATGATACATTATCTGCCAGCACTGGGTTGTGTCCCTAGGGCAATGGACAAAGCTTACGGCTGCACAAACAAGTGAGGACACATGCTTTCCAGTCACTGACTTCTGCTTGTTTACTCACACTCCATCACCAAGAATCAAAGATGATACGTCACTTACCTCTGGGTGTGCGTGGCTGCATTTAATACCATAAAAAAAAATTACATTTGATTTGGTAGGTTTTAAATTATGTTGCCATAAACTTGTTCACTGTATTATGTTTAAATGTGTCTGGGAAATGCCCAAGCTGCAAAGAAAGAAACATTACTCCTATTCAGTTCCACCCATTCCAACCCTACAGTTTATATTGAAATTAGGAACCAAATATCGCTAACTTTGCAGCTCCCAATGAGAAATGATCACAGACCATTCAGCCTAGCACAGTCCCAAATTTTTGCCAGTATGTCCGTGAAATAGGCTGTGAAATGGTCATTAAATTCTGTTTTATGTAGTCTTAAAATGGTCTCAAAAAGTCTTAAATTTAACTTGTAAAAACACGCAGGAACCCTGTTATAAGTAAAACAAAACATGACCAGTACAGGTTTACTTTAATACAGATTTCTTTTCCTGTTTTGTCTTTGTGTTTCAACCTTAGCCTTGCACAGTTCCATGCCTCAGCAGCCTTCTCGACCCAGTCATAAGGCAGCACCTCTTCATCCGAAACCCCCCCAGCAGCAAACGGCACCTCCACAGCAGCAGCCAACCCTACAACAACAGCAGCAACAGCAACACCAACAGCAGCAGCAGCAGCAGCCACAGCAGCTCCAGCCCCCATCGGTGGCCCCACCACAGCACCAGCTCCCCACTCAGATCCTTCATCCCTCTCAGCCCCTTCACCAGCGGCCCATGTCTCCCCCAACTCTCACACCCCAGGGCTTGCTTTCTTCCCAGCCTCCTCAGATGTTGCTCGAGGATGACGAAGAGCCTGGCTCTACAACCCCTATGAACCAAGTACAGTTATACCTGCAGCAGTTTCAGCAGGCCCGTCAGCCCCAGCAGTCCATGCAGTCGCTCCAGGCGCAGGCTCGCCAGCAACAGCAGCCAGGGCAGACATCTCTCCTGCAGTCTGTCCAGGGGCAATCACAACTGTCCTCTCAGACCCCACTGCCTCCCGCACAGCTCCCTGTTCAGTCCCAGGCACAACCCACAGCATCACATCAGCCCCCACCCCAACAAATGCCACTTCACCAGGCACGCCACATGCAGCACACTCAGCAGCAGCCACCACAGCCGCAGCAACTAAACTACCAGCAGGGTCCAGGACTAGCTGGTCAGTCCCAGGGATCACAGCATAAGGTATCCATGTCCACCAACAAACAACAGCAAATCATCCAGCAACAGCAAGAGCAGCCCTCCCCTCGTCCAAGCAAGGCTGACCCGTACAACACAGGTGAGACATAAAAGATGAAGCTACAATGAATTATGTAACTGCTACTTACACAGATATTGGCTATTTAATTAAATACTGGTTGAAATACAACACCTAGGGATGTGTAATGTCGCTGGAAAATCTGTCTTCAACGCAACATTTCTATCATGGATCTAACTCCATCATCTACATGATTTTGGAAAGTGTTACCAGTTGGAAAGAGGCTGAGAGGAGGGATAATGGAGTTGGGTGTCCAGGTATGGATGTGTGTGACAGGAGTAGTTCAGGGACATCTGTTTGAAAGGGAATCATAACACCTATCCAAAATTATGAGTATCTTAAAGGATTAGGTTTGGTTTTGTACTGGTTTACTTCCTAAAAAGACCTCTCTAAAAACAATCACTATCATTTAAAGTGTATGTTTTCTTCCTTTTTACCTTGTTTATTCTTGCCCACAAGGAATTGAAGCCCTTAAGTGCTCTTGAAATCAACTAGACTCACCCACTAATAACAGCAATTCTGTGTCTGCCTCAGTTGTACAGCCCTATTGTGTTTCTATATGACTGTTTTTTTTTTTTTAACTCATTAGTTTAGATCCAAACTGACAAATACTAGTTTTATCAGAGCAAAGGTTAAAGATGTTCAATTACGGGTATTTTCACACCAACGTAGCGGTGGCTAAAAGAGATTCAGTTCACCATTAGAAACTGAATAAGGGCTTAGAATTCTATTAGAACATAAGGATTCTTAGACATTTTGCAACTATGTGTAACATCACAAGCACTATCACCTTTAAGTTTTATACTTAAGTTTAAGTTTTATATTTTTTTACCCAGGTTACAACAAAAAAAAAAAACATGTTTAAAATCCCTTTCACCAGTTGATATTGATAATTATTGACTTATGTAGTTCATGAATCTGTTATAAAGTATGTATTTAAAAAAATAAATAAATAAATGAAGACAAGGTGAAAAATGTTTAGCATTTATCTGTTTTTACCATATTTATTATTATCTGTGTGTCTTTACTCTGGTGTTAGCTGCCATGCCAGTCTTGTTTAGGTTGGTATTAAAGTTTTTCTGAGTTGCTACCATCATACAATCAGCAATAATTTCCCATTAATTAGTAGGCTATGGACTACATATGCTGCAGTTGGTTGATTTGTAAACTGTTTGTCACTCTGGACTTACCCGTAGATATTATGCTTTACATGATTGGTAATAATAAAGTTGAACAACACAAAACAATGTAGCAACGATGGCACACATCCCCTTTTTTTTTTTAATAGGAATTTCATTTTCTCTTCATGATCTAGACAAAGAGCATGCTTGATGTTCATTTGTGTACCTAATGTTAAGCTTTCATGATGGCATTGAAATGAATCTGTTGTACATTTAATAAGCCAAGTTATTTTAACTGTGGAAGCATCTGTCATTTTGTTCCCCAGGTTTTATTATGACACCTTTGTATTTCTGTTGACAGGTCACTTGAGGGACAACCCATCTCCTCTCATTATGCATTCCCCACAACTCCCCCAGTATCCAACCGTGTCTCACCAGTCTCCACCTCAGAACATGCAACCCAAAAAGGTGGGAAACTTGCACAGGTGGTATTTCTGGAAACTGTTACGTTATTGTATGTATAAGCCTAACTTTGACTCCATCTTCTCTCTATGTAGCAGAGGGCTCCTGGGCCCCAAGTTGGTTTGAAGGAGGAGAAACTTCCTCCATCACCAGTGATGAGAGGCGAGCCATTTAACCCTGCCATGAGACCAGATCACCACAAACATCCTGAAAACAAGCCTTCTCAGCCAGGCCATGGCCAACCGAGTGAGTACCAGGACGTTTTAGAGATTTTAAATGTTTTTGAGAGACAAAATGACAGAAAATAACACAGCATTGTTTGTTTGTACTTGTGTTGAGTAGATGTGAAGTCCATGGACAGCTCCTCGCGGCCTGTCATTCGTTCATCAGAGCCCATTGGGCCCCCTCCTTCCCTGCAGGACAAGGATAAGTACAAGCAAGAGTCCAAGGTGTCAGTTGCTCCTAAGAAGGTCCAGGTAAGTGGAAGAGTGTATTTGCACACTGGTTGGAACTTCAAGAGTCTTCTACTTTTGATTGATGAGCCTCTCCTTCCCTTCTGTGTATGTCATCCAGGATGTGAAACTAAAAAACATGGGCTCATGGGCAAGCCTGGCACAAAAGTCTACATCGGCGCCCTTATCTGCAGTGAAGTCATCAAGCGATAGTTTCGAGCAGTTCCGCCGTGCAGCCCGGGAGAAAGAGGAGAGGGAAAAGGCCTTGAAGGCTCAGGCTGAGCAGGCGGAAAAAGACCGGCTACGCAGAGAGCAGGACAAACTACGGTACGGTCATTAAAGAGGCTGAAGATTAGATAGTTTTTTGTCTATACTCAGTCAAATCAGGGATACATGTGTGTTTTTCTTTTTTTATAGTCTAAACTGCAGATATGTTGGGATTTTTGAGATTGCTACATATTTATGTTTATTTACAGTTGTCTAGATACCAAATAGTTCCGATGTTAAGACACTTGTACTTGCCTGTGAATGGAGGGAAACTGTCAAAAGTTGCTGTAATCTGCCCTCTAGTGGTCGTATTTTAACATGGAGTACATGAAAACAATGTAGATGTTTTCAGACGTGGACTATGAAATGACAATTTCTTAATATTAATTGCATAATTAACACACACACAGTACTCACATTACTTCTTTCAGGATTTTAAGGGATTTTAGAATCAGACTATTAAGTTTAATTTTATAAAACTGAAGTATCTTAAGTCTTTGGTGGAATAGATGGATTACATTCTCCATATCTTCCATGTCAAATGTTTATTAGAGATGTTCTTGTGATCAGTCAAGTAGAACTAAGGAAAGATGTTTTATTTATTTATTTATTTTTACCTGCTGATGGTACATGGTGATACATCTTTCCTCAATTCTGCTCGTCTGACCTGACGTTAACAAAATTTCATTATGAAATGACACGATTTTTCACAACCCTTTTAGTATTTGTAGAAATAAGCTAAAATGGTTTATCTTAATGGTACTTTAATTTATCGTGCCTTCTTGTTTGAAACTTGTTAAGTTTCTTCCACCATGCAGAGCTTTGGATGTAAAATCAGTGACGTCACATTGAAAGTCAGTCAGCTTGTCCAGCATTATCCAACGTTGTTCTGTATTCACATTGGAAACATCAAGAAAGTTCAGTGAGGATGTGTAACAGGTCTTACATTTTATCCATTTAAAAAGGTTCATTTGTTAAACAACCCAGTTAGCAGAATGTGATGACTGACAATGCGTTGCCTTATACAACTATTAGCCTCTACCTTCTGAAAATAACTCTTAAAACAAAAACATCGAACACGAACTCTTATCTGTGACAAAACGGCATCGTCTTCATCTTATTGAGCTTAGTGCTGTGCCATATGCTGCTATATGGATATTTTCCACAGCTGTGAACTCCCTGAGGTAAACTGATTCCATTTGGTCTGACCTTATGTTTTCTAGAGGTCGAGATGAAGAGGACATTATGGAGCCAACCAGAAGGGTGCACGAGGAGCCACGTAGGCGCCTGGAACAGCAGCACATCCCAGCCCCCTCACAGCAACAACAGCAGCAGCAGCAAGAGCCTCCGCCGGCCGCTGTCCAGCAGCCTCCTCAACCCCCCACACCCCCTCAACCTGCCACACAAAACCCATTGGACCAACAGAGGGAGCTAGCACGCCGCCGTGAGCAAGAGAGGAGGAGGCGAGAAGCTGTAAGAGGCTCTTTAGTTTTATGGAAACTAATATAATGTTAATATCATGCAGTAAACAAGATGTGACTAAATGTGCACGACTTATTTAAAGCTCAGGAGCAATACACGCATTATAGTTTAATTTACATTTGTAGCAGCGGAAACAATTTTCCGCATGCTGGAGATGCACTGAAGCATTGTGAATATAAAATAAATGCTTACTGGTTGTTTTTTTTTCCCTTTTCCAGATGGCAGCAACTATCGACATGAATTTCCAAAGTGACTTAATGGCTATATTTGAGGAGAACCTGTTTTAAGAAGAGCTACAACTGAAACGTAACTGCAAAAAAAACAACAAAAAAAAAAAAAAAAAAACAAGGAAGAAAAACAAAACAAAAAGACTTGGATTATGTAGACTTCTGAGAAAGAGACAAAGAGATTTGGAGCCTCACTCGCCACAGAGGAACTTGGACTGTATTTAGGCCCGACTGGCCCTCGGTGGGCCTTCACAGCTTGTTTTGCCCCTGTGGACTGAACACGCATAAGAAATGAGGAAGGGTGCATCATTTTGGATGTCATTTCCTGGGAATTTGGGTTTCCCTGCCTGAAATCTCCTAAACGGAGAGAAAGAACCCATGTTGGCACAGTTGCCTTTGTCACACTTTGTTTCAGTGTGCGTGGTTGCAACAAAAACTGCAAGAATAGACATCCTAATAATTATGAAAATGCTCTGATAATGTACTGACAGACTGTGCAGAGGCTTTTTGAAACTGCCAGATGTCTAAGGTGGTGAAGAAGACTGGTCTTTTATGTTGTTATGTTTTTGTTTGTTGCAAGTGAACACGACTTCCATACTGTAAATCATGTATATTTCTCAGCAGAGAAGGTACAATTTGCCTTACACCTCTTTCCTAAACAGACCATTATGTTCTGTGGCCTGCACACACGGACAAACCAATAACATTTACAACCAGGAGTAGGAGCAGTGCAGACCTTTTTTTCATCGTCTAGTATCTACTGTAAAGAAGTATTTTCTTATACTACAATAACTGTTATTTTGGATCTTTTCTTTCCTCTTTAGGTCTTTGAATCTTCACACCGACACACTCCACCACCTATGTCTATGCCAAACAACCCATTCTCTTATGCTAAATTTCTTGTCCTGAAACATGGTAGGTAGCTAGAGAAAATCCCTGAATATATGCATTATGATAGTTCCAATAAGTATTTATCAAAGACAGATCAGTTAAAGTTTTCAGTCTGCCTTGTATTTTTTATTTAAAAACTAGAACAGGAACTTGTTCACAGATGAGAAGAAAAGTCCAGCAGTTCTGAGCTTTAGTTGGAATATGATTTCACTACAGGTGTCGTACCGTTATTTGTATTACACTTAGAGACGTAATGTTGGGAATGTTCATATCATTGGCCTGTTCTCAAGAATCACACTACTAGATCAGTTGACAGAATAATACGATGAGGAATCCCTTTTTCCGACCCTCTTGTCAGCCGCAGTTTTGAGGCGGCGGGAGGTCAAACGGGGGGATAACACAAACACTTTAACACCTTTCTGTAGATGTTACTTGAATCAGGTTAGTTAAAAAAAAAAATTAAAAAAAAAATAGATGAAGGGACCGAAAGGAGCTCCAGAGTTAGGAATCAAATTGTCTTCGAAATCACTGGGGACACACTGACAAAACAAAAATAAAAACACAAATGATACAGAAGTAAAGAAACGCTGAAAAAAGTTTTGATTTCTATCTTTGTTCTTGTTCGATAATAGTGGATGTGAGTTATAATTCTGTTCTCGGAGACACTGTTTGGCCAGGGGATGATGTGAAACTTGAATGCATCTTATCCTCTCCGCTTGTCTCTTATGGTGTTTTTCTCCAGTGCCTGTATTGTATTGCAATTCTCGTTGGCTTATATTACACTTTGAGGGAGGGGGAGGGGGATAGAAAGGGGGTGAGTCAGGACTGGGCGGTGTAATATTTGAGAGGGGAGGGAGATTTTTGAAAGAGTTTGTGTAGAAAAAAAAATAATAATAAAAAAAGGAAGAGACAGCGTTTTATATTTTACCCGTTGTCAATATTCGGGTTTTAAATTTAGTTTTAGCTGGACTTCTATGAGTGTACACACCTGACAACTACTTTCTCATTTTGTTCAATCAGCAGATTTTAGGTAGGTATGTTTCAGCGTTGCCACACTAGCGTTTGAGTCTGGTCTGTAAGTGTGACTGTGTACATTTGGACGGCTGTGCGTTTTGTTTTTTGTTTATTATTATTATTATAATTATTTTTTTTAAGTGTGTGGTGCAGGGAGGCATGTTCCCCAATGTAGATAAGCATTCTATTGATGAGGAGAATAAACGGATAAACAGTACTTCAGGAGAACTTGTTTCCATGCTTCAGTCACCTTTTTAATTTCTATGAAGTCCACCATATATGAATATATAATTTTTTTATTATTATTAGACTGGTTTGGAAAGGGTTAAAAACAACAAAAACAACAACACTTCATTCCTTTTTAGCCTTTTTTTTTTCTTTTCACAATAACTGTTGGACATAATGTGCCATGAGTTCTTCAGAGAATGTGCTGACCTGCAGCTCAGCCCAGAGTTTGCTTTATTCAGGTATTTTATTTTGTGTTACATTTGTTCTGTTTTTGGGGTTTTGTTCGAACATTTCCTCGATTTATTGTTTGGTATGTGAGTGGTCTATCGAGGTCTCTGATTCAGTCTGTTATGATCATTGAATAAACTCATCTCTTTTATAGAAAATAAAAAAAATAAACTAAGTTCTGGCTCTGTTATTTTCTCATGTAAAGTGGAAATCAATCATTACAAATATCATCATTTGTCTTGTTTGATGTGCTGGTTTGTGCCAGGACATGACAGCAGCTGCAGGCAAAAAAAGAAAAAGTCGACATTTCTGCAATTCTGGTACTGCTATACCATGTTTTGTATGACTATTAATAGGATCTGTAATGTAACACCCTCACTACATTTGGCAACAAAGCAGAAGCCACAAAATCAATTTTATGGGTCTTTTATCCTCCATTTACAGCCATGACTTCACATTTACAGTCCATGCACCCTCTAGTGAAAATCTACTTGTGTGTGTATATATATATATATATATATATATACACACATATTAAAAAAAAGAGGCTACATTCACATTGCAGACCTGGATAAACAGTGATTTTTTTATTTTATTTTTTATGACAAACATCACAAATTGCTTGGAATCTGATCTGATTCACTTTATCACTAGGTCCTAAATCAAACACAGATCTGATATTTTTCAATGCGTCCTCAATCTTAACAATATAGCCATAATTCATTCAACTTTTACATCACTCTACATCAGGGGTGTCACTCATTTTAGTTCTGGGCCCACATTAAGTCAAATTTGATCGGGACCAGCGGAATAATAATATATACAGTAAATAATGTCAACTCCAAATTTACCTTTAATGTTTTAGAACAAAAAAAAAGGAAAATTATGAGATGAAAATATTTACATCTACCAACATTGCTTTAAAACAATGTGAATAACATGAACAAACTGAAATTTCTTAAGAAAAAAGAAGTGCAATTTTAACAATATTATGTCTCGGTTTATCATTTACACATGTACATTACAACTTACAGATCACAGTGGATCTACAAATACGCAAAACATTTACTAACAGGCAGAATATTGGTAAACTTTCACTTCAGACATTTTAAAATAGTCATATTTGTTCAGGTTATTCACATTTTTGTGTTTGTTTCAGTGTAAATACAGTAAAATGACATGTTACAAAGACAAAAAATTAGCGTTGTTAGTATTTATGAAGTATTGAGGTAGCATTTTACTGATCTGACCCACTAGAGATAAAATTGTTCTGTTTGTGGAACCTGAACTTAATATCTTGTGTAATTTTTGCATTTCACAAATTCATCCCATGGGCCAGACTGTACCCTTTGGTGGGTATGAAATTGGCCCCGTGCCACATGTTTGAGTCTCTGCTCAACATTGACGTTAATACCAAATTCATGCTAAATGTTTGTATCTAAATAAGTATAAATATATACAACATTTATATTAAAGCAGCAGCAAAATGAATCAAAAACACTGTAAGGAACGATTTTACTGCACAGTGAATACCGATAATACTTAAGACTACAATTACTCACAATTACTTGCAGTAAATAGGAAGGCTTTGAATGCAACTTTTATTTGGAGTATTTTCACTGAAACTTAAGGGAATGATCTGAACACTTCTGTCTCCACTGATTTTGTGTTTGTGGTTCAGCTCTTTGTCCAGACCACAATAAAATCTTATATTGATCATCCATCTGCCCATTTTGTGAATTGTTTAGTCCTTGTGGGTGTTCTGGAATTTATCCCAACGAATCTACAGGTGAAGGTAGGATACACCCTGGATATGTTACAAGTTCCTCGCAGGACTATGTGAACCAGATATTTTTAAAAATGCGGAAAAAACAAAACAAAAAAACAATCAGACTGTGCACTATGCTTGAGAATGAATGTGGCCTGTGTGTTAATGTACTTACATCAGTACATTAATTTAAGAATATTATTATGTGGCCTTGTTTCAGCTCTATTGTAAGAATGAGCAGCATAAGTTAATTTCACTTAATTTAACTTCATCATTTTCACACATATTAAACCATGCAGTAACATCTCATATGAAAGGGCATCCTCTATTAATGACATTTTCCTACATATGCCACATAATTTACTGTTATTATTAAATACTGGTCAGCTGAATTGTTCTCCCATCCTACAACTAACCGTCTTTAAACATATTTATTTTACTTTTGCCATCTTAATCCAAAAACCAGTACGCTACAGAGCACAACATGATGTCTTCTTGATACAAAATCTTTCCACGTTCATTCATGTTTTTCCTTTAATTTGTCACCTGACTGAATATTTATAATTATGATTCTTTGCTGCCCTCCGGTGGCCATGTTAAGAACTGCAACTTCAAATAAACTCGCACAGCGCTTTCTACCTGTAAATAAATTACCAACTTAAACATCCAAAGCTTACTATGAATAACTTTTTGGAAATCGTGCTCTGCTCTTGTCCTAAAAACTAGTTTTTATAGTTTCTGTCAGGTTGACCTAAACTTGAAGTCTTAAAACTCACCTTAAAACTTAAATGTCGCCTTACCTGAACACTTCCTATCGATAAAATTATTACAAATTTTGACCCTCTTGCACAAATAACGTGACCACGTGATCGAATACAACCTTACAAATTAAAGGAGGCCTTACATAGCTACTAAATATCAGAAGAACTTTTATCCTACATCAAGTAAAATATCCGTAAACGTCCCGTAGCCAATGTAACTTCACAGCGAATCGAAATTTTTGCCGCTCTATTGATAATTATACCAATTTCAAATGTTGTGTAAATCAATTTTAAAGATAGTACGCATTTTTAAAGTATTTGTAATTATGAAATACTAAACAAATACTTTAAAAAAAAAAATAACACCCAAGAAACAAAGACAAACCTCAGTTGAGCCAAACGCAGCCTTTAGTACGACGGGCTTAATTTGTCCGATATTTCTGACTGTACGTGGAGGCATCACAACTACCTGTATGTCCAGTGCAGCTGATGCTAGTAAAAAAAATGTTCCCGACATGCGTCAACACGAAAATGTGCCACACTAAAAAACAGCCGTGAGCAAAGTTTGGATGCGGTGCCCTGTTTCATCCAGTGGCTGAAACCTTCACCGGCTTCATTTCGGATTCGTCTGAATGGAGACGGATTCACACACGGCGGTGAGTTTTTTTTTTCTTCTTCACATTTTGACGCTTCGGTAGGATATTAGCTTCTCATGGCTCTCGTTCAGCAGGTGGAAATGTCAGATATCAGATTCATGTTTTTGTCTGGAAGCTTTAGTGTGCCTCAAGATGGATAGTAAACGTATTCTTAATACCTTTGAGAGGCTACACTTAGAAATAATTTATTCAGCTAAGAAATTCAAGGCTTTTCGTTATTGTAAACCAGTGTAAATGAGTGTTTGGATTCTCAACAGTTGATTCAATAAAATAATAATAATAAACAAAGAAAGTTAACTCTAATATTCAGACAATACTTTTGCTTCTGAATCTAACCTCCATTTAATCATATTCTATTCATTTAGTCATGAAGTTGTATACTCGGGTAATTTAGTCTTATATGTTCAAAGCATAGTTGAAATTCTAAACAAATACCAGTATCACAGCTTTGAAATCACATGAGAAACTCCGAACCAGTTCCTCTTTGTCAAATCTCACCTTTAGTATTTCACAAGGACTTTAACCAACTGTGACTTAGTATATTTTTCTGCTATTTGGGGGCATGTAAAGTTTATTTAAACAGTTGATTTCATAAACAACGGTCGTTTAATGTGATTTACATAAATAATGTTGGATTTTTTTATTTATTTGGTTTTCTTTTTCTTGAGGTGAAGCATAACCTATCGAACTTTTCCCCTGGAGATTATTAATAAAGTTTACCTATATCTGTATACATAAAAACAAAGATCCAGAGGGGAATAAATGTAAGTATTTCTGACTGAGATAAAAGCCTGTAGTTGATTTAATGTTCAATTTTTAATTTTAGTCAAGAATGTTTTTAGCTTTTGTTTTAAGTGTCTCTTATTCATGTTTTAATTTCCTTTTTTATTTACAATATTTTCTGCACTTCCCTTTTGTTGAATATTTAATTTTGTTTGATTTTAATGTAATTTTTGTATTAGAATGGTCTTGTGTATGAAAGGTGCTATGCCTTTACATTTGTTGCTTTGTCTGTGCAGCCATGGCCATGGAGAGCAGTTTGTGGCCGCCGTGCAACTACAGCCACAATGTCACCTTCTTCTATAACTGGGTGGGGAAGACGATCAGTGAAGAGTGGACGACCCGAGACTTGGTGGTGATTGGGCTCGGTGTGACCGTTTGCTTCATTGTCGTCCTGGCCAACCTGATGGTTGTGATCGCTATCTTCATCAACCGTCGCTTCCACTTCCCCATCTACTATCTTCTGTCCAACATGGCTGCAGCTGACCTGTTTGCAGGAATAGCTTATGCCAACCTGATGTTGAACACAGGCCCCTGGACCCGGACGCTCACCAAAAAGCAGTGGTACATCCGAGGAGCTTTGATTGACATCAGCTTGACGGCCTCTGTCGCCAACCTTCTGGCTGTGGCTGTTGAGAGGCACCAAACCATCATCACTATGCAGCTGCACAGCAAGATGACCAAACGGCGTGTGCTGCTGCTCATAACCTGCATCTGGGCTGTGAGCATCTTAATGGGCCTGGTGCCGTCCACATTTTGGAACTGTGAGTGTGACCTGGATGACTGCTCTTCTGTCGCTCCCCTGTACAGTCGCCGCTTTCTCATCTTCTGGGCTGTTCTCAACTTGTTGACATTCCTCATCATGGTGGCGATGTACACTCGTATCTTCATTTACGTGCGATACCAGAGTAGATATTCATCTCGACACTCTTCGGAGATACGCCACAACCAGACTGTTGTCAGCCTGATGAAAACAATCTCCATGGTGCTTGGTGAGAAACTCCTCGTGTACCCTAATATAGAGGATTTTACCTCAGAACTAGTTCTATAGACCCGAGCAAATTGCAAAATCTATTTTCAAAGTTGTGAAAAGTATGTTCTCCTTAGATCAGTAGTTTTATGACTAAGCGTTGCACCTATGGCATCCACTTCCTCACAAACCAGTTCCTCAGCTCATGCCTTATTTGTTTGTCATACACGGGCTGATTGCGACAGAACATTTCCAGTCAAAAGGTTGATAACGTGAAAAAGTAAAATATCAGATTGAGGTCATAATCCACCTGGGGGTAAATATTTTTTTAACCATTTTAAGCATTACTTATGTGATACAACAATGATGAGGTACAAGGTTTACTCAATGTATTACCCAACATAGCTGTATGTTGAGATCACTGCGGTGTTCAGATCCTCGACTCTTAAGTTGAAGTACTCATACTGCGCTGTGAGAATACTGCCTTCACACATATTGTGGAGTATTTTGGTATCGATTCAGCTGCAGTCATCATGTCTATGAGTGTGAGGATATCAGTATATCACCTAGTAAAGTAAATTGAAACAAAATTAATGTATTTATAGGCATTTGAAATGTCTCTCATTGTAAGTAAATGTAAAAAAAAAAACTCTCAAAAAAATGGCAACTTTGACCTACTTTCACCAAAATGTAATCAGACCTCTTCTGGGTCACTGGCAATCTATGAATTCAACCCACAGTTTGGCTGCTAGATTGATAATAAACAAACCAAATCAAAAACATTACCCCTTTGGCGGGGGTGGGATGATAAAATATTTGCACTTCTTATCCATATCCATTATGACAAGGAAAAGCGATTCCCGTCTTACATTTCTATTTTTTTGATGAGCGTTAATGTGTGTGTATATATATATATATATATATATATATATATATATATTGTATTTTACTGCTGTATAAATTCAAAACTGATGTCATTTTAATATATTATTGAATAGTTTCATCTACAGCAGTGAATATTTTGGAGGATATTTGTGGTGCATCTGAAAAGTCAACTTTTCATGACCCCAGAGGAACAACAGTGTTCAGGTCTGGGATGTGTTTTTCAAGATTTTATCTTAAGTAGACTTAAACTGGGTTGAGAAGCCATTCCTCAGTGTGGAGATACGTGACTTTCACTGAACAAAAGGAGGTTGATGTATGAAGATTGCAGTATTTGTATCTAAGATGTAGTGGATCATAATTATTATTATTATTAGGCACTGTTTGTTTGTTTAACACTCTAGCAGCAAAACTATTGGTTGAATTTATACCAAATTAGATTTATAGATCGCCAGTCAGACAAAATACATGTCATAACATTTTAGCTCAAAGTAAAAAAAATTTTTATGAATTTTTTTTTTTCCCTATTTACTTATAATGGGTGGGATTTCACACATCTATAAAAACATCAATTTCCTTCAAACTTGGCACATATATATAGAGCAGCAGTTGATATAGTGACATCAGCACACGCATAGACATGTTGACTTCAGCTGGATCGATACCAAAATAAGCTACAACATGTGCGAGGGGGCGGGGTTTGTTGTGCCTGGCACCACTGGTTGTTATTCACCGTTTCATTACCAACGTCCCCTTTATGTACAGGTGCCTTTGTGATCTGCTGGACACCTGGACTCGTGACTCTCTTACTAGATGGTTTGTTGGGGAAACGGAGCCGCGCTAATGCCTTTGAGAAGTTCTGCTTGGTCATAGCGGAGTGCAACTCCCTGGTCAACCCCATCATCTACTCCCTGAGGGACGACGAGATGAGGAGCACGTTCAAGTCCATCTTGTGCTGCCTGTGTTGGAGAGGGCGTGGCCAGCAGCGGGAGGCCTCACCTGTCAAGATCGATGCGCCACAGCCTGAGGTAAATACTCGCATAAGTTAAAGTTAGGATGGCTAAAGAAATCCATCAGACAGGTAACGTAGGAAATGCAGTTCATAACTTCAACGAAAAAACAGGGTTCGGGTCGTCGACGAAGAGAAGCCACATAGGTTTCAGTTCATGCGGTGTTTAGTCTCTTTCTCACATTTCCTGTTTGTTACTCATGGATGTATTTACTTGAGCCAAAGGTTTCATTTTGGTCTAAAAGTTGGAGATCAAAAGTCAAATTCAGGGTTCGTACACATTTTTTTTAAGGTCAAATTTTAGCATTTTTAAGCCATTTTTACATTTTTCTGCAGAGCATCCCATCACTGGCACATATCTACAGGAATACATGTACCTATGGTTATTTTTTTGAATTTTTTATCACAAGAATATGCATTGTATTACGCTATAAACATCTAAAATTCAGTTTCATAATACAGGGTTTATACAGATATCAGCAAATGTCATTTAATGCCATTTTAAACCAATTTAATGCCCATGTCCAACTGCAGATGTTTGATGGTTTACAGTCGACAGGCTTTCACCAGGTTCTGAAAAGTTCCTCTAATCACTTCTGCTGAAACTTGCATTTTCCCGACATTTGCTATTATTCCCTCCGCTCTTTCGTCACGGCACGAACACACAGCAGCACATTGCATTCCAAGCATCCGCTGTTGTGACTTCAGGTGTTGGCCATAAACAATAGTCGGCTAAAGGGGTTCTGCCTGTCAATCATCACACTATAATTCTGATCAAATAATCTAAATAAATCATGAACAAAGCTTTTTTTTTTCCCTCCATCAAGTCTATTTAATTTTTTAATGCCTCTGAATTCACCAAATCTATTTAATGACTTTTATTGCGTTTTATTGACCTGTAGAAACCCTGTAATAAGCAAAAAGTTTTATTCCAAAAAAGGGGAAGCCACACGGCGAGATGTACCTGCAGTCGACCTGAGGACACCTGCTAATTTCCTTTTTTGATAGTTTTTCAAAATGAAAACCCTCTCCTCTAATTAGCTGTGGCTTGCCATCTAACATGACAGTTAATAATAAAAATGAGTTAAAAGCAAAACTGAAATTCAAGCACTTTTTAGACCTTGAAAACACACACAACACTGAAATTCAAGTAGATTTTAAGCACCAGTACGAACCCTGGAAACTAAAGTGTTTGCGGTGCCAGTCGCTAAAGGGAAGTGGGGAACAATGAGAGAACGATACTAGTCGGCGTGTTTGCTTTAAAAGCGGCTGGAGGGAAAACGGGGCAGTGTGATATCGAAGGAGATTTTTAGATGGGGGAGGGGAGTTTATCGTGTGACTTGAAATTTCCCTTTTATTTGCAGGAGATTCTCGATTGTGTCCAGAAGTCACAAGATCAGGACCAATGCAATAAAGACGACTGTTGACAACGCCAGGGGTGGGATGGACGTGGATCTTCAATTTCACATCATCTACTGCCATCAAACCATGACGTGTTTAAGTGTTCATTTGTTAAATTGAGAATACTCCTGGCCTATCTACCTCTTTGATGCTTACACTTGTAAAATAAAACCAAAAAAAATTACTATATAAAGCTCTTGACAAAAGGAAATGGCTTTTTTCCTGTGTTGTGTAAATATTAAGTGTTTCTCCATCTTGTTTTATATAAGATTCACATATTAATCATCAGATGGTGCAATCTCTCCTTTTATTACATTTGACTATCACAAGAGCATTTGTGACAAATTATAAAATGAAACACTCCTAAAATTTGAAATCAAATACTGAAAAATCACACTAAATCATTTTATTAATTTTCTAATAAGAACACTACAATTTGTCATATTCTTCCTTTTGTTTTACTCTTTCTAGAACAATTCTAAAGTTGAGGTATAAAAGGAGTTCATACAGACTCACAAGTCTGAAAACAGTGGGGGTTATATACAAGAGAAATGGAAAGACAGAGGTAGAGAGAGGGGTAAATACAAGGGAAAGAGGGAAGATACAAATATACTAATAAAAACAAAGAAATCAAACAGGTTTAACAAGTCATTTGGTGCTGTGGAAAGTCACTTAGCCACGATTCAACCAAGTTTTAAACATGATTATCATAAAAAAAAAAAGTTTACATTTGATGCTTTAAGTTACACAATGTATCTGCTATAATTATATTTAAGTCTTAGTGTTTGGACAGACTGTCTACTTTAATAATGAACGTTGGCCTTAAAACTGCAAATTGCCCTTTATTCTGAAGCCATAAAAACAAAACTCAGTCGTATCTAACTTTCTCTCAGTTACACTGTGTCCAGTTCTGTGGTATGTTTTTAGAAAAAAAACCACAAAAACAGGTGAAGTCTGCTTTTCCGAATCTAACTAGAGCTTAAATCAAACCTTGGAATGATACAATGGTTGTAAAACTCCTTCTACTACTTCCTAAACTGGAATTCCTGATTTCCTGCAGTTTTCATACAAGACTTAAAAGAAGCACCACGACAGGATGAATATTTCAGGAAGTGACTGCATAACTGAGGTAGTGTGAACAAATGGGAGAATTTTGCTATGGATCGACATGTCAAAATTCCCTTCATTAAGCACATAATGTTCACTTCAACACCTCGACTGATACTAGTATTTCCACAGCACCGAACGTTACATCTGTAAACCTTACATCACCACCCGGTTATGTAACAAAAGACCTAAATAAAATTGAAAATTGATACAGAGTTATTGTGAATCCTGTTACACAAAGGCCAAATAAAACTGGCATCTCAACCAAACATCAAAATTTATAAAAGAAAAAAAAAAAATACTGAAACATTACACAAACTGTACAGTGACATCCATTACAACAGGTAGAAAAGGGGAGGGAGGCATGATAATTTGGTGTGGTGATAACGTTATTCATAAGATACAGTCATATTAACTGCGATGAGTAACAAAACAATTAAATGTGGGATATCACGTGACCAGCTTACAAGCTCAAGTTTTGTTCTGTAACATATGGTTCAACAAAGTCATGACTGACACTTAAATCTTCATAAGGCTTTACCTTACTATCAAAATGCTTTGTTATTCACATAACAGTTAATGTATAAAATAGTTCCAAAGAATGAAAGTCCCCAAAAACATTGCAAGTTTGTCTTAAACACAAGTTAAAGAGTTATACTCCACCCGGCACTGCCTCTTTTTTGGTAACAGAGGAGAGAGAAGCCCTTGCCCAATCGGCCGTGGAACTAAAAACGAGATTGTTGTGTTTTTACCAGAAGATATTAAAAGATGTGTAAAGAAGGAGGAAGTAAACCCTCTCATGGAACAGGTGCTCCACTGACACAATCAAATTACAGGTGTGATATAACGGTACGACTCCACCCACCCTCCCATGAAGCCCCATAAC
>JAPSES010000069.1:7779636-7790104 GCA_029822895.1 Maxillicosta whitleyi | reverse complement strand
CCAACCCCCCGCCCCTTCCCAAACAAAACAAACCAAAACAAGACATACTGAAAAAATAAAAATAAAAAAAAGAAATCAAATCAGTTTGAGGCATGACAACACCACACAGAGAGACACAGATACAAATAGAATTCCCTCCTCTCCTCCTCAAACTGAAAAGGTGGCTGTGCACCAACTTTAGAGACACAGAGTAGCATTATTACATTGCTGAACGTGGTATTTTTGGTTTTGGTACAACAGAAGGTTGTAGTGTGTTGCCTCGGGCTCACAAGCTTCAATGTTTTGCGATGGGAGGGAGATCTCAGTTGAACCCCGCCCACTGTGTCACTGGCTGGAGGAAGCATCCAGTCTCTTTTAATGCTTGCAAAGGCCGGAGGGCACCAGCCAGTTTGACTTCGACATCCCAAGAACACTGTACACACGCCCACACGGAGACACACACATCATAGCAATACATGATGCACTTTTTCCTTTTTGGTCTGACTGTAATAATTATACCCTTTATTTTTTTTTGTTAATAAAAACGAAGCTAAAAACTCGGAAGGTTTAATGAAAACAATTTCACGCCTAGAAGTCCTACATGCATGGAAGACGGTCACTTTTCTAAATTCATGTCACGTTTGTCCCAATAACACATCAGTGCCCCAAAATCTATCTGTCCTTCTTCCTCCTAACATCATGTAGATGCTTTATTGAGCTCATTTTTGGTGGTGGCTGGTGCATTCTTGGTGAAACAGCATTAGAAAATAGCCTACAATCAAATAAACTAGTGGACAGAAAGCAAGAAGTAAAGTCTACAAGCCATCTACCGACACCCTCTATTGGTTAGCAACAAAAAGCGCTATTAGTTACATCCACTCAACCAAAGATATTCTCCTCTCTCTGCCCTTTCCTCCTCTTCTCACCAGCCCTCTTCTCTCCTGTCCTGCCTGGTTTAGAACAGTGATCCCCTTTACTACCCTTTCACAGGTAACAACACCCGTTACATGGATGCTAACTTTTGTGCTTGACACTTTTTATGTCAGCTTACTATGGGGAAAAAAATGACTTAAAAGAAACGTGTGTGTACGTGGGGGAGCATGCACATCAGTGCATAATTCGATTAGTCACTTTGAAATCTCCAACAGAATGAAACATCAAGCTAGAAGGATTGGAAGATAGAACAGTGTCTTGTGTTGACTTGGCAGAGGTGATCTTGGAGGAACAGATGTGTTGACAACTACTGGGGCAGCACTTTGGTACGAGCAAGGTGAGCAGAGCTCCCTGGTGATCCGTATCAACAGTTTGGCTGTCGAATGCCAAGGCTTCAAGAGATACAGGCAATCACACACAGTTTTCCAAAGCAAAAGGGTCGAGTGCAGAGGTCAACAGCACGTGGACAAGCTGTGTGAGTACTGTGTGAAGGTAACGTGCATATACACATAATGTACAGACATCATGATCATCTACACGGCTGGATCAGTGGTTTTCAAAAAGTCCTTGATAGGAAAGATGTCGTCTATCTGTCTAAGCATCATTGAACTCCACACCATTTTTCATTCTGAGTTACACAGATTCTATCATCAAAGTGGAGCCGAGGTGATAAATTCCTCTTAACTATTGTTCGGCTGTTCTGTGTTCCAGCACAGGGTGAGTTTATGAAATGTGAGCACAGCCTTGCCTGGCTGTCTGAGAAGTGATGTTGTAAAAATGTAAAGAGAGGATGGTAGTCAAAGCAGACCACAGTAGGAATGAAGTGATGGCAGGAAGAGCCACCGAATCAGTTGGAGGTGTCGGAGTGGTCGCTGCCAGGAGGACCAGGAGGGGAGGTGACTGAAGGGGTGTTGGTGGTGTCCTGCCAGCTGTTAGCCTGCAAACACAGTCAGGGAAGAACATGGTCTGAATAAGGTGTCAGTTTTACAATAAGTAGATTTAATCATCTGTATTTGTACTTATTATCCATGTGAGACAGATGAGCTTTGCTAGTTTAGAAGTTACAGAAGAACGGGAAGAACTACTGGATAAAACACAATAGTTTCTACCTTCTTTACTTAGAAAGGAGTGGCAATTGGTTCATTATCAGATCTAAGTCAACAATGATTAGGCGATTTCCAGCTTATGGACCTGCATTTTTGTGAAATACAGGATATGAGAGACATGAGGGCTAATGTTAAGTGTAAAATATTTTAGTGATAGAATTTGCATGACATTACGAATATTAAAAGAATGCTGGGTGATATTATATATATTAGGTGACCATATATTATCACTATAGCTTTAATTTTATTGTCACAAATCACAATATTTTCTTCTTTATATACACTATTTATTTATTTATTTGTTTATTGAGTTTACAGATAGTGTGCAATATTTGGATTTGCATAGTTCACCATAATCATATCATCCGTGTGCACACTTGCTTCACCTGAATAAGTTCCATGGCTATACCCTAAGCAGGCAACCTGGCTGAATCTGAACTTTGTGATTTAACCCACACGACGAACAGCTGCTGTACTCACATCCAGGCGATGAGGGGTGTAGAGGCCACTGCCCGACAGCTCCTCATAACCGGCCGTCAGGTGTGTAGCACGGTGCAGGGTATCCACCTATCACACACAACAGACAGCAAAAACATTATAAATAAAGCAATGCCAACTAATGGGTTTCCTACTGCTTTACCTAAAACACCCAGGTTGAACAGAGGGGCAGTTCTCATGAGCGTTACACCTCCAGTAAACATGACTCTACATCAAACCCCCAGTGCTCAAATTTCCATTGTCTAAAAACCAGCATCTAAAGCCAAAAGCAAATCTTATACTTGGGGTTATTGTTATGTTATCTGACAGTAAATCCCTTAGCAGTAGTAATCTGAGAATCCCACCAGCAAAACAAAACACTACTACAGCTACTGCTACTAACACACAACAATCACAGGGACAGCCAGGTTGGAGGGATTTTTTTTGGCATAACATGGGTGGATACAGAGAGATCATATGAAGGGATATAAAGGAGGACAGGGAAAGGTGGCAGATGATGCAGGAATGGCTGAAGGATGGTGAAGTTGGCCAGTAACCAGAGGGTCACTGAAACAAGGGAGATGTCCAGCTACAATGTTTTAAAAACACTCTGATTAAGGATTCTACACTGTACTCTCAGGTATAACTACAGCAGGATATACTATATTTCTACATTGAAATAACCTTAAACTGACATTCCTCTGGAGTGAAGTCTTCAGGGATCACAAAGAGCTAAGAAAAGTCACTATTTTCACATTTGGGGAGGGGATGGTGGGGGCAGTTTCTGAGGAGAGGTTGGGGCTAAAAGGAGCTAGTCTATAGGTAGGTGTCCAGGGATACCGGGAGGCTGGGGTGACGGCATTGAGGTCAGCTCTGCAGCCGTCCTCAGTGCATACCTGCGGCTGTAGAGAGGGGGCGATGTTGAGAGCCTCCCCGTTGAGGGAACGCAGACCAAGGTAGGCGTCGCCTGTGTGAGACAAACTGAATGACCCCGGTGACCCTGTAGGCAATATATATAGCCAAAAGCCAATCAGCTGCACCGTAGTGCCTTGGGGTCAAAAAGTCGCCTGTGGTCACGGACAACCACTACTGGGCATAAATCCTCCTCTAACAACAAGCTTCAACATGAGGGTCACCCATCTCTGGGAGCATATTCTGATTAATTATGTTACAAGTCTAGAAGCCTGATTTCTCATTTCCATATTCACATACACCGATAAGAAGAACAAAAAAAGTGAAAGTGCAGGAAGAACCTAAAATCAGGAAATGCATTCCATTTTTTTGTATACTTAATTACACCTGTTCTGATGAGCTATCATCATCACCTGCTATTTGAATTACACTTCTAATAAATGGTAAGGTGAGTTGAAGGTGACACAAATACTAATTTCCATGAAATAGATACTAAAGTACAGTCAGGACACACTGGCCAGGACAGTCTGACAATACATCAAGCCGTGAATGAATAACAGCTGCACTGTGCTTTTAACAGAGTGCTGCTGAGAAGGACCAGCTACCCTCAGGATGCTAGTTTTCTGGCAATCAGAAGGTTAATTTTAACCATATTTTAAATCACTCTCAATTTCCGAACATGCTATAAATGGTTGCTTCTGCTTTTTTATCAACTCACACTCTACACAGGTGGTGTTTAACACTTCAGGAAATACTGGCTGGAAACCTGAAGGTAAATTGTCTGGAACAGCTTAAAACTGAAAAAGCTACACGACTCAAACATGTGAATGATCACCTACCTGGTCCATTCAATTTCCTTAGCAAATAGAGGTGACTATAAAATTCTTATGTGCTATGTGTTAAGTAATCATTTAAAAATCTGAATGGATTGAACAGAGAGATGCAAAGATTTGTATAACTTGTACAAAGCAAATTCAGCATGCAAATTAAATGAAAAAGGTAATTTGGAGAGAGGCAACATGAGATGGACAGAAAGCATTTGAAGTAGATATCAAGTCAGTTCCTCACAGTGATATCAGCCAGTATCACAACAAGCAGTGTTCACATGTTCAGTATGAAAATACAGTATGAAAACATGCAAAATACTGCACTGTTCACGTTAGCTTAAAATTACTTGCAGTAGGATTATATACCACATTGGCTGTGATGTTGTTAGCACTCATTTAATGCAAAATAATTACAATCTTTGACTCTAGCAGTGTGCCAACTGGCGGAGGAGAAGTTTCTTGTGTAGTGTGGGTTTCCTTTCCTTCTGAACAATCACATCAGTGAATTACACCACCTTGTCTTAATGTTTGTTTGGGAATGTAAGTGTATGTAGAGGAACTGACGCTTGGTAATGAGAAGCAGTGGGTTTGAGGTCAAGTGAGATGGAGGATACGGTACCTGAGTTGGGTGTCGCCGGAGAGTTAGCCTGGCTAGCCTGCGCTGACACATTGGCAGCATCCACCGCTGTCTTAACTGCGTAGAGGTTTGCTTCCTCCTGGAACTTACCAATGTTCTTCTTGTAGCGTATTCTCTTGTTGCCAAACCAATTAGAGACCTGAGGTGCAGAGAGTTGTCAGATATTCAAATGTACAGTTTCATCTGCATTCATTTCACATCAGAGTTGTGGCTGCTTCAACTAAACAACATTAAATGAGGAAAACACATTTTAATCTTTGTTGCTTTGCTTATTGTAGTATTTTTATTGTAGTGAAACAAAAAGCAAAACTGTAGATCAAGTTTTTTTTTCCCAAACTGCAAGAAACAGTCTATTGAGACAAGTGAATATAAAATTTCAACAACCAAAATAACCTTATCTTACACAAAAATACAAGTGTCTTATTTCTGGGACCATATTTGTGTGAGTGCTAATTCACCTGAGATACAGTGATCCCACACTTTTTGGCCAGTTCTTCCTTAGCTTCCTCACTTGGGTAAGGGTTAGACAGATGGGAGTAGAAATACTCGTTCAGCACCTCTGTGGCTTGCTTGTTGAAGTTGCGCCTCTTACGTCTGACACATAGAGAAAGGAAATAATGAACAAAATGCTTGGAATGTCCATGTCTGACATGGCAGCACACAAATTACATCCATCCTGAACAGTATAACAAACTATTTAATATGTGCACACTCCCTTGCATAAACACATGCACAGATTACTGAACAGACAAAAACAGGCCTACCTGGCATCCAGGAAACGTGAGCGCAGGATCATGACTGCCTCACAGGTGCTCTGTTTGAGCTGCATCTGAATGGAGCTGAACTTGCGGTGGATGATGGCCACCATGCGCTCAATCTCCTTAGGAGAGATGGGCCGTGTGCGAGACTGCTCTCTCAGCAGGTTCATTACATGGTTGGTGAACTCGCTGCATGCCTGGACGAGGGAGACAGAAAGGAGGTGAATGGTGGTGTTAAAAAAAAAAAAGCACGTACAGATTCTGTCCATCGGAATGAAATGATTTTGATGATGCCATGCAGACCGAGTCTCTGTGACTCCTCTCCTGATCATCTGCCTTCATTTTTGTTACAGGGCAGAGTAATATTTTTTGTTAAATTTGTTCTGCTTGGCCACAGCCTATGGTGATTCCTACACATGCATCAGTGAGACCAAACTAAGATATTTAGAGTTTTTGTACGCGTTTCTGAAGAGGACATCCTCTCAGGGTTTAAGAAACTTATTATGAACATAAATGTTACTGCAAAAAATGTATGTTAATACCTTATAATCAAGTCAGCATTCAATTCGGACAGCACATTTTGGATAATTGTGGCAATAAATACCAAAAATGCCTACATGAAATACTACAGCTGATTTCAGTCCTTGCACCATTAGCTGGAAAAAGCTTCATCTGGTCATTACCAATACACAACAGCACAAGACAAGTACTTTATGAATCAAATTCCAACAACAATCCAGTAGGTGAGGGTAATGATTAAAATATCTAGTATTTAAAATACCAGCTACAATAGACTGAGGTAATACATCTTCAGGTACAGGTACATTCTGGAATTACAATGTTTATAGTCTAACCTGAAACTAGATGTATGTGTGTATTAGTTTGCTTCAAGGCAAAGATAAAGAGGAGATGTGCATCTCATTCCTACAAAATTCAGAATTTAATCCACTATTAATGTATATGAATATTCTACAGAAGGAGAGACCTCTCTATGTGGCTTGACTCGACCCCTTTGAATTTCCATTATGTAAAAGAACCTGAAAACTCGTACCCAGTGCTAGTTTCTTTACATCTACATTTCTTTACAACTCTGACATTAGTCAGAGTTGTCTCTGCGTCATCAATGTGTGAACCACCCCTTTAAAAACCAGGTTCAGAAGTTTACAGTAAATATACTGATAGGTTAATCCACATGATGACAGCCTTCTAAAATACACCATGGTCAGTCAAGGAGGTTCAGACAATTCTGTCCTTGGTGGCTGCCAAAAAAATTCTGCATGAGCTTGATGGTGCAACATACAACTAGTGAGTTGTACTCTCTGAGCAGATGCCATGGAAGACATGTGCAGCGTTGCTAAGGCGTTCAGGTACTCTACGGTTGGTAGTATCTTGTAATGGAAACAGTCTCCAGGAATAGTTTCTGGTACCCAGGTCAAGCCGAGACAGTCCCACATAGTAGAAATGCGACATATGTGGAGTTTGCGTGTTCTCATTCTGTCTGTGTTGGTTCTCTCCAGGTACTCCGGCTTCCTCCCACCATCCAAAAACATGCACTTAATGGGTTAATCTAAACTGCCCAAAGGCATGAATATGACAGTGAATGGTTGTTGGTCTTTATATTTCAGCTCTGCAATGAATTGGTGACACATCCAGGGTGTACCCTACATTCACCCAATGGTAACTAGGGTAACCTCCAGCACCCTCGCGACCCTCTCGAGGATTAAGCGGTTCAAAAAATAAATGAATTCTACACAAGTTAGAGATTTAATGTCACAAACCTGCTCATATTTTTCCAGCTCAGAGTGATATATCTGACGGATCTGGGCAAGTTTAGCTCTGTAGTCAGAGTGTTCAATGCTGCTGTCTGTGGGTGAGCCCCCTGCCGCTGCTGCTGCTGCGGCCGCTGCAGCTGATCCACCACCTTTCTCCGGTCCTGACACACCCTCTGCTAACAGCATGTTGTCCAGCCTCATGATCTGAGGATCTGGGGGATCCTCCTCTTGCACTCCTCGTATACTCAGCACTAGATGAGAGAAAACAGAGAAGAAAAGTTAGTTTTAGGAAAATCTATGGACATTGTAACACTCTACCAATGATAGAAATCCTTCTGAAAAAGCCTGTTGGTTCAGAAGTTTTTAAACTGACAAGCCACACATATTCCATTCAAAAAGGCCAATACTGTGGGTTTTATGGGTGAATAGGAAAATGCTTTATCACTGCTAAAATTCAAAGAAGTGCAGCCCTGTCAAAACCCAGTCAAGTTTCTCCCCTGAGTCATTGCTTTGAGCGCCTGGCTGAATTCGCAATTAGCCTGAACTTCCTGTGTATCAACAGCAGAGGGCACTGTGGCCCCTCTGTGGAAGGCTGCCAGAGATAAGGGCATGAGGCATGGGACCAGTAATGGGAGTGCATGTGCTGTCACTATGAGCCCCAGTGGCCATAAGTATAGTTATCAGTCGCTGCTCTCCACCACTGTATTATACCAGGACCTCTGTCAGCCTGCAGCCATGCTCTCATCTCTCTCTCTCCCTTTCACACATACACACACATGCTCCCTTACACACTCCGCTTTTGAAAAGTTTCTAGTAGACAACCATCTGTTTTTTAGAGCCTGAAGTGTTTAAAACCTAACTACAGTTTCTCCTGCTACTTTAACTTCTAATTCATTCAGTTTGGCATACTTGCATGAACTTGCAAATAAGAAGAGGAACACTGCTAATGTCTTCTATATGCATATACACAGTATGAAAGAAAGTGAGCTGAGGTTGGAATTAATTAATATGAAGGATTCAAAAATTTGTTTCATGCAGCTTATCTTTTAAACAAACACACACACACACACACACATATATATATATATATATATATATAAATACATGTATCTATTTCTACATGTCAAATTAGAAACACAAAGTAGAAATCCATTTAAACAGTGGGGAAAGAGACAAGGCTCATAATATGGATGACAAGATTAATCCCAGTGGAAACTGTGTGGTGTTATGTACATGTCCTCTTTATGGATTACACTAGTTAGTCGAAGCTCATCATCAAAGGTGAGGGCGTGCATAAACAACCTTATTCAGAGATCCTCTTCTTAGCCTACTGTTAACAGCTTACTGAGTTTTTTTTTTATCCAGTGACTTCTTTGGTCTTGTTTTTTTCCTGTTTCTGTATGTAGTTTGTTCTGCTATAAATTAAAAAACTATAAAGGAAACCATCTTATGTGTTATTTTCTTCACCATGGAGTCATGTTAAAAAGAGTTTGCAGCCGTGTTTTGGAGCAGTCAGAGCCCACAAATGAGTGTAACTGCACTGTAGAGCTAACAGATGTGAAAGAAATGAGGACAAAAACAGTTTTGCTTTAAGTTACCGAGTGCGAAAGCAGATGAGTTTTCAAACTTCATTTGATAAATGAGTCTGTTCCACCATTTAAGGCCTCTCTTAGCAAAGTGTCCAACTTTCCCTCTCACCCCCCTCTTTTTCTTGTTCCTTCTTGCTGTTTCTTTCCCTCTGCTTTGGTCTCTTCTCTCTCCAAGGCACATTCCTGCTCTGCTGCTCCCCCATCTCAGGGCTCAGGAATGCAGCAGACCCAGCCGCCTGAACTAATGACCCTGATTCGCCCATCTCTTTCCCTCCTCTTTTTCTTTCCTTTTAGTCATTCACAATCTATTCACTTTGCTGCTTAGGCAGATAACCTATAGTTCATCCACTGATCAAAGGAGTTTGTTTTGTACCTGTTGAATCAACGTGATCTCTACAAATACTTTTCTGCAAATACTGTGCTGTTGTGTTAAGACTTTTGCACGTTCTGACAAAGTTCAGGCCACCGTGCCTCAGACAGTACTGACTATCCATAACAATGTGTTTTGTTTTCTGCACTGTCCATTCAAAGAGATGTACAACTGGCCAACAGTGAAGAGGGCAACTGTGGCTCTTGAAGCTTCTCACCTCTTCCCCCTCCCTTTTGCCCCCACTCCTCATTATGGCCCCCAGCTGTAGCCTAATGCCCCTACATTCCCCTAATTACTCCAATTAAGCTGTGATTACCCACAATTGCACTCATGCACAGTCTAGTGGCCTAGTGGTATTATAGCAGCTGTTGAAATGAGTTAAATACTACACTGAAAATGTGTAATACTGAAGCAGGTAAAATTGGAATAGGAAAAAAAATCATAGTCACTCACTTGACAAACACTAGAACCCTACAAAAACAAACCTGCAGGTATGGGAGCTTGCTAGTTAATTTGCTCTGAAATCTAAACAGCACTTTCATTTGATCAACTGGCCCTTGTCATTGCCACAGTAAAGGTTCATTAACTAAGAGACTAAAACTCAGAGTGTGTGAGTAATGGTAGTTAAATTCATTTTTTTTATACAAAGACACAAGTGTAAGGCCCATAACCTGCATCCACAGCTCTTAGAAAATCACACCATTATGCATGTTACCACCCTAGCTGGGTTGTGTGGCATTGAGAGACGGAGCGAGCAACACATACTATGAAATATTCAGGGTATCCAGCTGGGCTTTCACTGCATACATAATCATTCTCATTTCTGCACAGGCAATGCTGAAACGGTGTGCTGTACAGGCACAACACACAAAATATGAAGCAGTGCAACTAAGGGTGAACAACCTAACCAATAGAGTAGTGCTGTACATTAACTGTAATGCCTTCCGCACATAGGGATAGATAAGACTTAAACGCAGTCAGTATATCATTGCTCAGCTCATAGCACAAGCTTTATCCTTGTCTGTCTTTTCCCTCGCTAGCATCCCCTTTTTCACTCTGTCTCCCCTCAACACAGTTCCCCTCCCCCCTCTCCCTTTCAGCGCACCCC
>JAPSES010000069.1:7736875-7757769 GCA_029822895.1 Maxillicosta whitleyi | reverse complement strand
CAGAACTGGACTTGGGGGGGGGGGGGGGGCAGGATAAAGGAAGGAGTACACAGAGTGTACAGTACTGCACGCCATGACTGTCTCAGCTGTTTTGTGCATGTCACACAGCAGCTTTAATTCTTTTCCTGAAACAAAGTCTTCTCTCCCTTTACAGTATGGTTGGTAAGGGCAGCGGTCGCTGTTGGCACTAAGTTCAAGAAGGCAGCCTGAGAGTTCCTTTGCCCAAAAGAAACTGCAGGACACGATCCACCAGCAAAGCAGTGACAAAATCCACAACCAGAACCTGGGCAATGATTAGTTTGAACTGCAAGGAAGCAGACAGGAAGCAGATTACCACATGGAATACTTACACATTCAGTCCCAGTACAACATGGTGAAATATGATTGAGAAAGACTAATTATGTCTGCTAACCTCTGTTGGAATATCTACAAGAGCAAACTGTTCATTAAATTCTGGTGAGGAACCACTTAGGAGTCCCACAATGGCGAGACCTGAGAGAGCAATACTCCATAGTAGTGGTCGATTCTCACTGAGTGATTCCATGAAGGGGTGACCCTATCACAACACAACAAGAAATACCGTGAGTGTATAATTTTAGAGACAATGCAAAAGAATATTCTTTAAAATTACATACCTTATAGTTTATGGCAAAGGTGGCCATCTGCATGGCCATAGACATAATATAAACGGTGCTGTTGATTAGACTGGGTTCAAACTCTTTATACAGGTCTACAAATTGCTCCACTCTGAAAAAGACCAAATATAAGAAATGTGATTTTTCACAAAACAAAGTGAAGGTATTGTTCACAAAACTGTTGTCTTTTATTAATTTTTTTTTTTACAGTATCAATATGATTTACCTGGGAGGACTTCTACTCTGCGCTTCTCTGTAAAGGTAAACCAGACTGCAGAAGTGAACTGCAAATTGCAGCAGCACAGTCAACACCGTGTAAAGATTGAAGATATTTGGTAATGGCCGCTCTCGAGACAAACTTTTCAGTGGCTGTGGAAATGAGGAAACAAGGCTATTGGTAACAGCAAGAGATTCAAGTAAATATTTCCATGACAGGAGAATAAACAATCACATTTTTTTTTTTTTTTTTGCACATCCTCACCTTTGACCTAGAAATGAAAAGAAAGCATCCAGCCAACAGCAGGCCCTGAAGGGTTGCCTGGAAATCACTGAATTTGACCCCTTCGAGGTAGAGTACAGACTGACTGTAGGCCAGCACCAGAGCATTTAGAGCGAGAATCTTGAACATTTGCAGTGTTGTCACTAAAGTGCAACGGCCTTGCTTTATTACATGGCAAACTGTGGACAAAGACAAACAAGTCTCAGACATCCGAGGTTTCATTTTCAGATGGTTGCAAGTTTGTTTGTTTTTTTTATTAATTAAAACTTCAAATAGGTGTTACTTACTGCACTGTATAGAGGAGAGTTTGGAGGTGAAAGGGGCCGCAATGGACGCATCACCCAGTTTCACTACTTGTACTTGATCCTCTTCGAGTTCTCGTAGGACTTGACTGATCCTCTCCTGGTTACAGAATAAATCATGGAATTAACCCTTAAGATAAGTGCACTACAACTCTGAAAATTTAGCAAATAAAATCCTGTCTTAATAGTTAGGGACAAATCTAAAATGGGTTACATAGGCTGCCTTCAGAGGATGTCAACCATGATGTAAGGACTGTATCAGCAAAGTAAACAGAAGATGATGCATTCTAGAGTCTTAGAAAGGTTTTCACACACCTTTTGTGCTGCAAGCTGCTCCTCTCTCTGGGCCATCACCCTCTGCCTGGCTGCTCTGGAGCTCAGTTTACCTCCTGAACTCACAGATGGTAACGGTCGGGATTCAGATGTGGATGTCTCCTTTTCTCTTCCGCGCTTCTTTTTCTCAGGCATGCGCTCAGGTGCATTTGCTAACAGTGCAACACCTTAACAAAGACAAAATGTTCATCATTTAATCAGGTCAAAAATAGGCATACAGAGTATAAGTCTCAATGATTGATACATTTTACCTATGTGAGCATGTTTGAGGGCTCCAACATCATTTGTACCATCACCACACATCAGTGTCACATAACCCAGACCTTTTAGACTGGTGATTACAAATTCCTAAAACACAACAAAGACACATATTTATAGGTCAATACACAATAATAAACATTACTTTAACTTAAAATGTATGAACATTAGCCAATCATGAATTTTGCAATGTATTCATGGGTCAGTTGTGCATTGACACAAGTATTAATAATTCTAGGAAACAATTTACTCGGGTTCAATGCTAATGAACAAATGTAGGGACTGGGACACTAAACAGACTATGATTATTATGAACATTCTTTTACATCAACATTTAAGTACTATACAAAAGTCTAAGACCACTTTTACTTGTAATCTTTTTTATAACAGTGTTAGGTGCAAAAAGTCAAATTCTCAGTCTGTTTATTAAGATATAGCTAGAAAACACAGGGAAGTACTGTGCAAACATAATAAAAACTATAAATTAAATGACTTGTACAGACAACAATCAGTATTTAGTCCTGATCTCTGTTCCTGTTAAAAAAGTAGCCCAAACAAAAAGACACATTTGACATGTGTGAATGAAACCTGATGTAAAACACCGAAAGATTAGTCCAGTAAGTCCATTGACGGCCCAAAAGAGTTCAAGACACGACAAGTACAAAGGTCACATGAAATACTGGACACCTTAGTCTGTTTGTTTTTTGTTTTTTTTAATTCTTACAGCTGCTCTCATTTTTCCTAGATATATTTCAGTGGTATCTTGTTACAGAGTCTTACATACATACATTATGATGCCATCATAGTCTTGCTGAAACAATAAATATACTGGTGATTTAAGACTTTTGCACAGTAGTGTAGTCCTCTTTGTAAGGATATTAGAATGTTGATGTTTACATTTAGGTCACAGCACTTATAGAACCTGAACATTGGAACTGATGGGAGTTGCTAAATAAGCACCAAGCCTATGTATTCATTCTCTAGGTAACATAAATTAGGGGTCAATAGAGTAACTCAGAGTACATTACTATCACAATGTAATTATTTCTGCAATACTGGGAGACAATTATTTATGATGCATCGTGATGTCTGTATCACTGATGAAAAGAAAAATGTTCCTATAAAGGGCCAAATCCAAAAATTACTTATTAAAAATGTTAGTGAAATTGGCAGAGAATCCCTTTAAAGCCTTTATGTTGCAATAAAAATTATTGATATTTGGTTAACAACATATTACACGTGGTGCACTGTCCCACCTGTACAATAGATACTGTATGTATACTCCAAATACCACAACATTGCAATCCATAATGACACATCTAAACTCATATATCTTTGACAAGCTCAATTTTAAATAGTAGCCTGCAGCTACTATTTAGCTTCCACTTTAAGACGTACCTTCTGTTTTGGACTGACACGAGCGAACACTCTTATGTGAGGCAAGAGGGTGTGGAGTAAACGGGGGTCACAGCTTAGTCTGACCAGCCCCTCCCCAGTTACGCATAAGTCAAACTGATGCACAAATGAAGGAACGGAGGGAGGAGGCAGTGGTACACACACACTGCCATCGATGGATTCCCACTGCCACTCGCCTTGAAAATACAATAAGAGGAAAACTTAATTCTTTGTATTTGGTTTAAAATTGTATTGCAGTTTAATAATCAAAATAATTCATAAGCTCTTTAACATTATCTTTAAACCCTGACATTATGATATCTTACCCTGTCCACCACTTGGCTGCAATATGAGTGTGTGTGCCTTCTGAATGAAGTGGAGCTCTCTCGCTACATGGCACGCTGTAAGAGGATTATCGCCTGTGATCATCACCACCTGATAACAGACAAAAAGGAGCCATTAATCTTACAATAAAACAGGTAAAATGTGTGTAAAATTTGTGTGCTAATGATAACTTACATGATGAGAAGCTTCCTGGATCTCTCTGATAACAGCTTTGCTGTCAGTCTTGAGGGGGCAGGACACAACCATGAACCCAGCAAAATGTAGATCACATTCCAGAGCATCACGACTCATTTCGCGGACCTATGTGACACCACAAAATACAGCTCAATTTCTTGAAACAATCTCTTTGGGTACTCTCTGATTGGTTTTATTAAAATGAAATGAGGACCTGCTGATGACTGAGGTGTCCCATCTCTCTGTATCCCAAGGCCAGAACTCTAGCTCCTTCACGTGACATTTCCCTGTGGACCTCATCATAGCTGACTGGACATTCTGAAAACTATAATCACAATAACATAAGAATAAAAGCATGTACTTTACACTTACCTGCAACAATGCAAAAACCTGAATGGGAATGTTTAAAGGACTGAGTGTTTTTACCATTCCTCTGAGTGTCTCTGGAGCTCCTTTGACAGTGGAGATGTAGCAGAGTTCAGTGGAGCCTAGTTTTTCATATGAGGCCAGAACCGACATCCTCTTCAGAGCACTAGCAAAGTGGAAGCGCTGGTGGATCTTCAGACCCTGAGTTTTGATGCCACGTGGGAATACCTTTTCATCTGGGTTTAGAGGAATCAGAAATTTACTAGTTAGACAACTATATATAGACCACATGCATTTGTAGAATTAATTAGCAGTAAACAACTATGTTTTTATTGGCGATTCCAATCCCAGTTAATTGTAATCAAACAGACTGATAGCCAATATTTAAAATCCTTCAGCTGAAGTAAAAATGGAATCCTTTTAATCAGAATTTAGAATATCACAAAACTTTTCTGAAATGCCTTTAAACGTATGTTTGATTCAGAAAACTTCTAACATGTTGTGGAGAGTTCCTGGCAGCACATCTTACAAACTTAACTGAAAATTTCAATAAATAAACAATCCCTGAAGTTTTATTAAGTAAAAACAAATAAATGTAATAGAGCTTAAATTTGTACAGAAATCTCAGAGCCTCAGCAGCTCCAGATTGTGAGTACAAACAGAAAGAGGTGCCAATATCAGAACCAAATTAGCCAATATTAAAAATGTATTTATTCTAGTGGATAAGAAAATGATGAGTGGAAAACGTGTTTAATAATAACCAGCTGAAATATAAATTAATAGTAGTATCCTAACATGCACTGAATGAATCACACCACAAAACTTAACATAAAAGGTTTGTCACAGTAATAAAATGTGAATGAATAAGTCAGTATCGTTGTGTACACATTTGAGCGGGGCCACGTTACTGTATGTTGCATAAACTGGAAATCAGCTTTCTGTACCTTTGGTGAGGGTCCAGTCAGCTGCAGTCAGCATGGCTTTCTCCAGTGGATCTCCAACCAGCTGTCCATCATCAAGAGTAACCAGAGAATGGCAGGTGGCCACTACCCGGTGTGTTTCAACAGGAATTTCAGACACAGGCATCACCTCCTTTCCACCTCTGTCATAAATGCATATGTCTGTCAATACTGTATATGATAACATTTGCAAACATAAACTGGTGAATACGGTTTTCTTTTTGTACCTGAAAAATTATGTTGTTGAAAGTAAAACATTTAAAATGGGTTGCAGGGCTTACCTGAGTCCTGCCACTCCTCGTACTACTAAACTATCACTGGTCAGTGTTCCTGTTTTATCAAAACAGCAAACTTCCACTTTCCCAGCAAAAGGTATCCTGAAGGGCTCTGTGCAAAATACATCTAAACAGGATGAGAAAAAGAAGGATGAGATGAGTCACTACCATAACAAGCTGTGTATTTTAAGCTGCTCACTCAGGTCTGTTCCTAACAGTAGCAGACAGTGACTTACATAGTTTGGCCAGAGCAATAAGAGATGTGTTAACTGCCAAAGAAAGTTCTATAGGGAGTTCTGGTGGAACCACTGAGGTGAGGATAAGTGTGCACTCCAGAAACAACTTGTAGCGGTTCCTGCTGACATCCTTGGTCCCTTTAGAAGTAACACGAAGGACAAAGACAGACATTTAGGTATTAGTTAAGGTCTGACCTCTAGATCTTAACACTGATAATAAATAAGCCCCAATTACAAAAGAATTACATCATAATTATTTAACTGTGTGCAACTCACCTTCTACCCACACATAAACAGCTGCAGCAATGGCAAACACAAGTAGGAAGAGGATAAAGATGAAAGTCTCCAGGTTGTTTGCCGTCACCCTTTTCACACCAAAGAGGATGGTCCGTAACAGTTTACCCTGCAAGTAAGATTGCACACACCCTAAGCACACAATGACTACAACACACCACACTCTAAATTGATGTCATTAGCAGCTAAAACCAAAATATAATATGAAGAATTACTTTAAACAAGGGTGGTAAAGTGTTGTAAACAAACTGAGCAACAGACTCACCTGAGAGGTGGAAAATCCAGTTCTTAGTACATAAGCCACACAGCCACTGTCTACAGCTGGACATAAACAAGAGGAATAATGAGCTTCTACTATTTTCATACTGACAAACAATTACTTTGTTTTCCAGCAGCCAATATATAGTAAGCTGTTGTTAAATTAAATATCTAAAACAATTAGCTACACTTACGTTTAAGTCCAACAGTGGCCTTTAAAGGAGGGCTATGCTGGACCACTTTTGTTCCCCCAGAGATAATATGGAGTCGAGAGTCTGTCTGTAGATCCAAGATTCGCTCTGGATCTTGATCCTCTACTGGTTCCTGCAAACACCATATTGTTAGCATGATTGGCATAATTATTCCATAACTGCCTATACTATTTGGATAATTAAGGCATGCAGTCCAAAGTTTTTGCTCTTAACTTAGTGCTTAGAGAGTAATTGGTAATTGGAGAGTTATATATAATGTATATACTATATTTGTTTGGTTAGATTGCCTCTAACCTTCATTTGAGGCACAGACTCTCCTGTTAGCATAGCTTCATCCACAATACAACGCCCCCTGAGCAGCAGAACATCACATGGTACCAAGTTATCTTGAGGGGACCGTCCTGAAAAGCAAAGTATATGAGCATGAAACAAAAATGTTCAAAGAGTCAATATGGGAAAAGTAACAAACTGATCAAAGACTACTTGCCTACTGAGACAATATCACCAGGAACAAGGTCATCACTAGATATAGGTCTCCACTTCCTGTTACGATACACCTGCAAATATATACAAATTACATTTTAGGTGCTTGAAAGGCATAGCCATAAAAAACATAGGACTTTTCATAGCTTTAAATAATCAGTCTTACCTGGATCATGTAGGGCTTGTTACCCATGCGACGGATTTCAGACATATTTCTCATTTGCTGCTGAACCAAAGAGGCCTCAAATGCCACCAACATGAACAATGTGAAAACGCTGTAGTACCAGTACTCATCCAGACACCAAAGCCCCACACAGAACACCTGATGAATTAAAATATTATTAATAAGCATTATAAGGTGAACTCAAAAGGTCAGGACAATCACAAAAAAAAAAAAAAAACATACCTGAAAAACAAAGAAGGGAGCTGTGGCCCTTTCTTTAAAGAGCTCCAGGAAATCAGGCACCACCATTTCAGCTCGATTAGTGCCATAACGCTTTTCTGCAGCTCTAAGCTCAGACTCCTCCTGGTAACCACGCCAAGACTGAAAGTAGCCTATTGGGTGGTTTATGGGAAATGCTATTGGAAGGAAACATTTCTTTTCTCTGTGGTCAAAGGTGTAGCGGATTTTTTGAAACTCAAATGAGAGTATCTCTTCCCCATTCTCATCCTGCAGGTTAGAGGAAAAGGAGGAACATCTTTAATTTCAGCATTTAATAAAAGTAGGTATATTAGTTCTTAAGAGAGAAGAGAATGCAGAAGACAGGGTTAGATGGAGGCAACTGATTCACTGTGGCAACCCCTGAAGGGAAAAGCCATAAGGAGAAGAAGGTACATTAATTCTTAACAACTGATTCCGGAAACACAGAGGATGAGTCATTTTAAAGACATGGGAGAGAGAAAAACACACCAAAAATAATCTCTTTTGACAAAATTTTTGTTTTACATAATTTATTTTTTGGAACCAGGCCAAAATAAGCACTGGATAGAAGTTAAGAAGTTGATGTGGAATTCAAACAATTCCACAATTATGTAGAAACTCGAGATCATTTGCAGCATGTTGAACAGGTGTAAATATGTGGACTGACCTGATCCCTCTGTAGTGCCACAAGCTCAGCAGAACCATTGTTAGGGGTGGGTATGACCTTTGCAAGTGTAGCCTTTTTTGGGTCTGGTTCCTGTGTAGAGAAATAGACAGGTGGTAAATTCACACACTGGCAGGTCACTGTTATTTTGAGTATAGCTCTGTGTTGCTACAGTTTTGTCCTTCCAGATGAGACATGCCCTAATATACATAATTTGACTGTAACATAGTAATTATACTATATACACCGTATATCAATAATTTTCTCACTTAAGGAACACTATGAAAATTTTGTCTTAAAATGTAATGTCTGGTTTAACTACTTCTGATTCACTTTACATTGCTACAAGACATACTACTTAAAAAAAGTAGCTGTCCATACATTTATATATAGGTAATAAAAGTATATTTAATTTTGGTTCAACTATACATGTTTAATCCAGTAAAACCTGACGTAAATTTAAAGTTAATACAAGTCACAAAAGTTTCAACAAATGCTCATGATAATATATGGTATATAAAAACAAACAAGCAGATTTTAGAGCATGTTAAGGAGTACATCCTATACCAAAAATGATCTAGGATATCAGTCACACATTTGTCCAGTGAAGACATTTGTAGTTTCCCATATGTAAACACTGACGGGTATATTTAGTTTTACAATTTTTTATTTTTTTTAAACATGAGAGAGGAGGCATATATAGTTTTAAACATTGACTGTAAGTGTGAGCTAAAGTCAACATATTTATATTGTTGTCTACAAACTCCAGAAGTCAATGAAATACTTCTCATTTATCCCTGAAATTACAAATCCTAACAGGAAAAAGTGACAGTAGCACAGGCCTTATTTCAAAGGGCGGTAATATTCGGTTGAAAGTTGTAGTGACATGGTCATATGATGGGTAACGCCACTACTGCTAAGACTTCCATCTAAGATTATGAATCAGACCATCACCTGATGTTTACATGTTTCCTCAGCTTACTCCTGGCTTTGAGCTGACCCTGACATCTGACCTCCGTTCACAAAAAAGGAAACAAGGGAATGGGTAGAAATCGGTGATTACTGGTATATTAGTATTGTTGTTATTAATGTTTACCTTGGAACAAGTGAGCCAGCAGTGCGCGTGCACGGACCAATAACCGGAGAGCGCTGTGAGGACGTGCGCGATCCCGATAGCGGCTAGCGCCAGGAGGCCTGCCTCCGGATACTCGGAGGCACCGTACACTCCTAACCATACATACAACCAGCCCGGGTACAGTACAGCCAGAAACGGGAGGACTGTGCCATGTAGCAGGCGAGGCCTTCGCCGATACAGCGTCACCGAGCTCACCAGCTCGTCGCCGGTGCCGCTGTCATGCTGGTTGTGGTTCACAGAGGGGGCCATTTGCACCTCACCCGGTCCGCGGAGTCCGTCTGCAGCCGTACTCCCCTCTTTCTTAGCGTCGTTCATTGTACTTTGCTCACTCCCCCGGCCCCCTCTATCATCCACCACCACACCGTCGTACTGTAGCCGGTAAAAATACGGTTCTGCACTCGAAGCGGTGCTTGGTCCAGCCAACAGAGTCCGTTTACTGAATCGTTCTTTCTGTGATGGAGGCTTCCGCATACGTAAACACGTAAAGACACGTAATGCTCTTTTGGCGTAATAATCCACAACTGAAAAAAATGTTTATTTTATTTATTTTCACGCAATCAAATAGAGTTTCTAAGTTAACATCGTTAAGTGAAGTGTAAAAAGAGGTACATTTGGGAATATTTATTCTATATATTATGTTCTATGATTCAATTGTTCAAAGAGCAGCTGTCCCTTTAACGAAACCGTTGTTATTATAGGGGCGTGGCCAAGGAACTAGACTGACAGAAACTGGACCAATTACATTTTACAGGGTACTACTTCCATCCTGTCCGCCGGTGAAGGGGTGTGCACGGTAGTGTGAGCTCCAGACATGGCTCCACATGTATAGATGCTGTCATTATAACCTTGATTAACCAGACTTCGTCTCCGTTTGGAACAAGCCAAAATGTAAGGAATTTTAGTACGTCTTAAACAAGCAGAACAATAATGAATTAATAATGTGAATTTTTAGTAGAGACAGCCTGTAATAATTGAAACACATGCTGTTCCGTAAATAATCTAAACCGTATCCTCGACAACCCGCTTTATTCTGTGTATTTGTTGCACTTAGTGGTAGTAGTTTATGGTTGAACGTGCAATGGTTATTTTTTTAAATCTTCATTTGTGCCCTTTCAGGCAAGCTGCTATGAATATCACGGCAAAATTTTGCCATAAAGAAATGGAGGCTTATGGGTCATGTGTAGCTTCCAACCCCTCTACATGGCAGCAGAAGTGTCATGAGCTGAAGATGAAGGTTTCGCAGTGCACATCTTCACAGTAAGAAAGCATCCACGTGACTCTGATAGCCTCACACCCATATTGTTAAACATATTAACCTCTGAATCTGCTTTAATAGCCCAGTAATCCAGAAGATCAGACAGGACTGTTCAGAAGAGTTTGTGGCATTTGAACGGTGTCTGAGAGAAAACCAGGACCAACCTACCTCTTGTTCATCACATGTAGCTCGCTTCTTGGGCTGTGCAGAGACTGTAGACCTAAGTGGAGTAGGTAAGTCCTTGCTGTAATGAGCATTCACAACTCCAGGGCACACAAGGTTATCAGTAGAACATGGAATGGATGCAGTCTCTTCCAGGATGACAGCGCTTCTCTCCATAGAGCACAAGGAGTCAGTAGATGGTTTGAGGATTGATTGCACAAGTAATTGATTTGCAATAATAAGGGCAGTGTCAGCCTGTGTAATAAATATATAATAAAATATGTTACCACTTTCAAATTATGTTTTATAAATACTGAAGTAGGTATTGTAAATGTTTTCTTTTTCTTATTGGTTCAAATTTGTATGTTTCAACGGGACATTTTAAATAGTTCATAGATATCCAAATTTTTGACATTGTTCAACTCACAATTATATATCATTTTCAACTTGACGTAACCACTAAAGCTTGAAGCCTTAACTTAGATTGTATTCTTTACATTCACCAGATTTACAGCATAGAGATTTACAGCTCAGATTTCAACATCCACATGATGTCCACTGTCCACTACGTTTGTAAAAACAACTGAGGGGATATTTTACAGGAACAATAGTGTTCGAGCTTTCTGTAGAGATCGCAAATGTGTAGAATCAATGTTGAAGGAAACAAAAGCTGTTCTGACTTATGTTATTACCTTTAATTTGGCACCTGTAAGCATATATGTTGGAGGCATACAGATTGCCAAGCCTCACACACACACACACACACACACACACACACACACATATATATATATATATATATATGTGTGTGTGTGTGTGTGGTGTGTGTGATATACTTTATATTTTAGGAATCTTCAAAGTGTGCCATGCAAAATCCTAAATTACACATATGTGTCTTTCTTGTGCCAATAATAATAGTCTCTAATAAAATACCTTTTTTTCCCCAGATACAAATCCAGTGCCTCAGCCGTCATAGCGTTTTGGCCATCCTTCTGAGTATATCTTCCTCCACAGCAGCACAGACCCATTGGTGTCACATGTATCCTAACTCTGCCACGTATGGTGATGGATGGAGAAAAAGTCTGTTTGCTTTGATCATTTTTTCAGTATGACAAATAAGACATAAATACTTGACAAGATGTATTAAGTATTTTGTTGCTGTATCATACCTCAACAAATGTGAAAATAACTTTATTATCTAGCTTTCAGCAAGGAACTCTGGTTTGTTCTAGTTTTTATGGAGCCATTTAAATAAAGGTGATGTCAGACTTGTGTTACTCATCTGTTATGCCCTCTCCAGATCTGACTCACAGTTAAATATTAAACTGGAATGTGTCACTCCCACACAAACTCTCTTGACTACTCATTGACTAAGAAATAGGGAGTCTGGGAATGAAGGAGAAAGAGGAGGAGGCTGTCATTGTCTAATCAGCAGGACTACTGAGAGAGACGGAGGGAGGATGTTGAGTTATGAGCTCTGTGACCACTAAGCAGAACAGACTTTTTCAGGTTCAGTTATTAAAGCTTTATAAGGGGGACACTGAGTCGGGGAAATAATTCCTTCCTTTCTAAATGTTGGTTTATACTTGAGGAGATTGTGATCAGTGTATCATCATTCATCATATTTAAGACACACAAGGCATGCAAACTTAAAAGATGAAACCGCACATTGTATTGAAGATACGGCAACATTACATTCAAAGCACATCACCTTGCAGTCACTGAACAAAAAAGAAAGATAGGAACTTGCCTAATACTGCACAAATAAGTTACATTCACAAAAATATCACAGTAAAAATACCATGAGTTAGTGATCAAACATAACATCATGAGAAATGTCACAAGCTGTAGCCAGTCACTGGTACCTAAATGAGACAGTTATCTCCCTAATCCTATTTTATTCTGCACCACATTTGTGAGTCGGATCCCGATGCTTCCCGTAGCACCACTGTCCAACTGAAGTCTGGAGGCTATTTTTTAAACCTACGTGGTGACACATAAATATCATGCTACAGTTTAAATATTTGCTGATTATCACAGAAGGTACAAAATATCTACCTAACAACATCTTATTTCAGATGTTCAAGAAAGAAATACTTACAGAAGTTGACTACAACAATTAATTGTAACACAGTGATACTCACATTTACATTTGGAGCACATCAGCATGTACCCAGTGTCCTATATTTTGGGCATTAAAGATCCATTGGTTTTTGTTTGCTGCACTACTTCTTTGAGATTACATCACATAAGAAAAAGGGAAAGCTAAAGCGGTACTTCCTTAAAACAACCCTGTTTCCACATAAGGCATTTCAAATGACCCTGTACTGTCTGGATGCAATTTTTTGTTTTGTTTTTTGGTACATATTATACATGTCATGCTTAACCAAAAACAAGAATGTGACCTAAATTATCATTTTATGAGGACAGTTACTTCAAATATCATCTTTAACTCTTTCCAGTATACTTTGTTGAAGTCATTGGGCTAGCCAGCACAATATCCTGAGTTAAGGCTCAGGCAACATAAACATACACACTAACCTGAGAGTAAAACTGTACTCCAATCCATATACAGTGTTGTATATGCTGCAGTCTTTCACACACAATAGTTAGTCACCAGTCTGGTAAAAAAGTTAGGCAATATACTCATTTAATTTAGACCCTTAGCTTCTCAAAAGTCCTGCCAAGATTTCTTCACTAACTGTTGCTTAATTTAACAATTCATTTTCCAAAACCAATTATTTTTTAAAATACAATATACAACTACTTTTGATGTTCATTTTGTTTTCTTCATGAAAAGTGCCATGAAACAAGTGTTTCATTCAACAATACATAAATACAACTAGAGAAACTGAGGTCCTGTTACATATCTTGGACATTTACAGTGTCTGTATTTCCAGCATGTGATTATAATCTAGGAGAAGGATAATGGAACGTTATGCTAGTCTGTGGTAACGTTAAATTATGACTATGCCTGTACTGGTGTGATTTTGGCCAGTGATAAAAGCTCAGAAGAGTGTTTGGGTGTAAGCTGTTTCATGGAGAGTGGTCCCACAGGCATGTTGATGGACAGACTCCAATAGCTGCATCATTGAGGTGAAAGGTGAAAGAGGAGGGGAGAGGGTGAGAGTTTATAAGGGTCAGGAGGTGAAGTAGGAGTTCTGCATGGAGTAGAGGCGGTCGATAGGGTTTCCCACACGGCCTGGCAGGAGACCTCCTTCTCCTGTTGCTAAGAGGCAGTCACCAAGGTGACCGAGGCTTCCATCGCTGTCCAGGTCATGGAACACTGTCTCTGAGTCTGTTGTGGAAAAAAAGTCTATGATCAGAACCAGAGAAAACTGAAGGAAGTAGAAAAGTTTGGATACTAGATGAGGTTGGATGTGGAGGAAATATTCAGTTTTCTTAGTTGAGTAAAGGTTTTGGTGACACACAGTCAAAATACATCATTACAAGTAAAAGCCTGTATTATCAGTACAGTGTACCGTGAAAAATAAAAGTAGTCCTTATGCAGTAAAATGGTTACGTTAGTGTTCTACTGATATATCAAATTTTGGATTTTACTTTTTTTTTTACTGCTGCCTTAATGTGCATTTTGCCTTTTGCTGATGGATGTGTTTAAGGTTGTGCTCATTTTAGGCACATTTTAGGAACTATTGGTCTCTAAAAGATATCATAAATAACAAGTAAAGTAATAATAGCTCAGAAAACAGGCTGTTTTCATTTGGATGACAATGCACCTCCCAGCTATAACCAAGACAGTTTTTAAATATTACTTTTATCTTAAAAAGTCTATAATTTTTGCAACACATAAAATAAATTTAATACCAAACATCCCAAAGACACCAGTGACAAGGGGGAATAATGTGGTTTAACTTTATAGCTTTCACCTCCTTTCTTACCATAGGAGTGGAGCTGCTCGTTGCTCAGCTGTGGAGGTGTGAGACCATGTCGAAATGGCTCTCCACCATAAATGTCCAGAGCAAGTAGTTGCTGACGTGGCAAAGAGGGATAACCCAGGATCCCATCCATTCCATGTGTACTAGAGCCATCTGTAAAGAGGCGAGAATCCCTTTAGTCACTCTGTTTATTATATTCTTTAATCCTGCTTTGGTGCTTTAAATTCTTACCCTCGCTGTCGTCGTTGCTCTGACGTCCCCCTCTGCTCGGTCCTCTTCTGGTCCCTCCGAGCTGCTCTTGTTCCTGTTGCTGCTGTTGCTGCTGCTGCTGTCTGCGAGCTATTTTCTTCATCTGAAACACAAAAGCGTATTGATAAGATATCTCTGAAATAAAGGGTAACGTGTGTGAAGAGTGAAACGTATAAAGTCTAACCTTGGCTCTCTGGTTTTGAAACCACACCTGAACCACGCGCACCGTCAGCCCAGTCTCAGCAGCTAGTGTCTCACGCACCTACATACAGATGAATGTGTTTCATAAAAGTTGGCATATATTCTGACAAATAGGCTGAAATCAAATAAAATGAATGTAACAATTAATGTGTAAGGTGAGGGAGTACATTGGGAGATGCTGGTCCACCCACCTTACGGCAAGGTTTAGCTGACACTTCAAAGGAGGCCTTGAACGCACGGCGCTGCTGTGTGGTCAAGATGGTTCGGGGTCGTTTTGAACGCTTGTGTTCCTTGCCTTCATCACCCCCCTTCCCCCCTCCAGATCCACCTCCTCCATCCTCATCCTCACTCTTCACTGAGCAAGGTCAACAGACAAAAGAAAAAAAAAAAAACAGTCAGAGCAGCCCTTATCTGAGGAAACGCTTTCAGATTATGGAAACCAGTAAAAGGCTTTAACGTGGTGTAAGAAATCTGGACAGTCATATTAAAATATTTAGTGTGAGGTATAAGCAAAAGCCAGCATAAAAAAAAAAAAAACCTCTTCAAACCCAAAATGATTCCTGTACACTCCAACTTTTTTCTCAGCATATTGTGGAAAATTACTTAAAACTAGTGAGTCAGCACACATTGGACTCACATTAAGTTAAACTTAATCTAAAAATAGTGTAATGTCACAAATAAAAAAAAAATCACTGCATTTGTTGTACTTTAGTTTTTGTGCCACTGTTCACTGTGAATGCTTCATGTATATGACATCTTGCTGACTGAAGTTACATCCTATTGAAGAGTATAGATAACGCCATACAGAAAGAATGCTTTAATCTTTAAAGACTTAAACAGATCTAAAATGTTTAAAAACTTTTTAAACATTAATCCTAACAATGCGTCTAAATAATTCAGGTAAAATGCAGTTTCTCAGCAGCATCAGACATGTCTTATTTGGATATTCAAAGGCAAGGTAGGTTTATTTATATAGCACATTTCATGTAGAAGACAATTCAAAGTACTTTCCATAAAAAGTTAAGAGCATTACAGCAGGGAAGCAATAAAAAGCACAGGCATTAGATTAAAAATAATAATAATAATAATAATAATAATAAAATAATAAATAATAATTCAAAGGCTCCATAGTGAACACAGAAACAGGTTCTGCAGTGATTAATCAATAAATACCCATGTAGTTTGACATAACAGTGGTTGTAGATGCTTGTTTTTGGCTTCTGTTAATAATGTATTTTCCCATCTTCACATATTTCTTCTGATATAATAGCCTTTGAATTTATTCTGAGCTATCATTAATATCTCAATCATCAATAAATTAAATACAGAACAATATCTGATTTTTACTTAAAAATTCAAAATGCAAAGAATAACATTATAGTCAATGACAATACATGACTTAAATATTGAATACAGAGAAAAATTGTAAGTTGCTATAAAAAATATTTGTGTCAAAAGTTACTGTCATGGCATCCAGAGGAGGACTGTAACTTTACCTGATTCAGTTGGTGTGGGACTGATAGCAGCAAGCATTTCCCTCTCCTTTTCATAGTCCATGCGGCAGAGCAGCTGTCCTTCCTTCAACACAAACTCATCACCTCTCTGCAGCCGACGTTCACACTCACAGCAGCTGAAGCAGCCCAGGTGGTACACCTGGCCTAGCACGCGCATTATCAGCTCTGAACGGCCAATCACCTGCAGGCAGGCGCTACACTTCCTTACAAAGAGCCTGGAGGTGCACAGGGACAGAAACACATGGGGTTATTTTTGAAGGACACTGACATAAAGTGTAAAAAAAAAAAAAAAAAAAGAAGATGGCATGAGGGGTGCAGAATTACAAAGGTGATCTAATTAAAGATGGAGACAAAGACAAGGAGTTCTGTTACATTTACCCTCAGCTCTAATTGTTCAAGAGATTAGCATAGTCTCTTAATTAAAGGTCGTACAAACATTACCCAATTCACAAAGCAACAAAGTGAACATCTGCTAAATGGAATCACAATAGATAGCATTTTTTACACTATGTGGTCTTTTCTCACTCTTTACAGTAGGGGGCAGTAGTTAGTTAGTTTATGGTATGAGAGCAGCCTGTTTCAAGACTCTGTTTTTGTTCAGTGCATGCTCAGCCCTGTTTGATGGAGTTAACTTCAGCCTGTGCACAGTCTTCCCCCCTCCCACAATCTTAAATCACTAGTTTAACATAATGAGTAAAGTTTAGTCACAGCCTCAATGCTTTTCCCTGTGACTACTTTTACCTCCTTTTGTTCCTTCATCTCTCCTCCTGTGAGATGTTCCAACCCATACAATTCCTAACCCTTGCTCCACCATCACTTCACATCCTTATTTCCATTTGGCCTAAGTCTCTGCCACTAAATTCCTCTCAAATCCCAGCTCTCACACTTAGTTTTTTACCCCCTCCCTACGAGTATTTTCTGCCAGCATTCCCAGTTTCCCTCTCGCCCTCCCAGCCTGCCTCCCCAGTTCACTGAAACTAATAAAGACAGGATTAATTAGATTGTTGTTTAAACAGTGCGATGGCCAGACAGACGCTGTAAACTCATAACCAGGGATTGGGGATAGCATGGGGTTAATCTCTCTCCTCTCACTTATGCACACTAAAACACACATACACACATGCACACAGACATTTGCACACACCCACCCACAGAGTATCAGTATACCTAGTCTGATATTGGCTAGTTATCTCCATACCATCACCCATCAGTGGTGAGGAAACACATTTTCAATCAGTAAATACAGAAATATGATTTTTTTGTTTGTTTTTAGAAACAAGAGTATTGACCAGGTATAAAAACAGAACATTCCAAATGCATAAATAGCACCAGAAACAAACACAAACCTGGACGAGAGGGGATGGGGTGTGAGAGGTGGGGTGAAGAGAGGGGGGAGGCAGGGTCGAAGACAGAAGTGTTGACGCTCCCTGACTGAGTGATAGAAAGGTGTTGCTGCCCAAATCTGGAGTGTAAAGAAGGAGCCAGGTCTGCACATTAGAGCTCCTAATCTGTGATTCTGTCCCAAACGCAGCTGCTACGGCTAATCTTTCTCAATCCATCTGCCAAACGCTCCCCAAATTCCCCAAATGACAGTGTCGCTAAGTTAACATCATAAGCACAAAAACAAGAGCAGCCCTTTACACATGTACTGTGACATGTTCCCGGCTGTAGCGTACACGTGGTGACCACTCTTATTCTCAAACAGTTATATGAGACTGCATCTTACAAATCTTTCCAGTTTTTAACCATAATTGTCAATCTTAATATTCGGCGGGTAACTTAAAACTAGAGTCCAGGATAAAAGGCTTTCATCCCATTGCTCTGTAAAACCTCATCATACACCCAAGCATGTACTTAAAACCCTTCCATTGTGAAAAATACAACAGAGTCGTCACAGGATTGCTTGACATAAGACTGATGATGTTAGTGGTTAAGTCCCATACTCCCTAATCACGGTGTATACACAGCACGGTAGGAATTTACTCAACATGGCAAATGAAGGCAACTTGGGGCAACTGCCACAGAGGGGGGTCTGTAAGTAGATCAGTCTAATCCCTCTAATAGAAGTATCATTCACACTGGCCCTGTCCAGGATGTAGCTTCCAATAAATCACTATGGACATTGTGGCTAAAGAGCTGCCACACGAGTGATGTAAACTTAGCTTCCACACTAAATTTATTTAGTTTAGTCAAACAAACCTACACAATCAGTGTGTTATTGATGGGATTATTTACAATGAATAAACAAATGATAATTTATTTGTTCTACAATACCTCCTTTGGTCTAAAATATGCTATATATTTGACATTTTGCATATTTAAAAAAATATATAAATTAGATATCCCACATAACGGATTTGATTTCCATGGAAATGGATGCCGTGGCCCTCTGAGAAAATGATAGACCTGATTATATTCAGAGACTTTGAACTTCTGTTAGATTCTGTCTTGGAAAAAGGTGAATTTCTGTTGTTAAATTCTGTACCCACCCTGTTTTTCTGTATTGATGATAATGAAAAAAACAAACAAACAAACAAACAAAAAACAGATAAGGGATAGATCTAACAAACAACCTTGCTACAGCCTTAAATGCTGATATTCTTTTTCATTAGTGTTTGTACATAATTTAGGATATTAAGTTAAATCTTGTTTTTACATTACATTGCTCATTATGTTAGTCTATTTGAGGATATTTGCTCGAATCAGTGGCATTTGCAGAAGGAATCAACGGGAAGAAGTCTGTGTGACACTGACCTAAAAAACCTGCTTACATTATTTTTTTCTTGTGTCTGAAATTAAATCATGTAAAAGCTGAAATAAAATGAGACTTCTAGCAGCTTATGTGTACTGTAAAGATCAGCAGTTTGCAAAGACCGGGAAAGACATTTAGATCAAAACTTTATTTTGGATTTTGAGGAAAGAAGAAGCGAACTCTTTTATATAATATTCAGTATATGATGCAAACTGAATGTTGGAAGGGACAAAAGTATAGAAAGAAAAAAACGAGAATAAAAAGTTAACCCAGGAAACTGTACTGTACCAACCCTCAGCTGGCAACTTTATGTTCAGAGCCTGTGGATTTTGGAGGGGTTAGGGGGCACACGTAATTACAAGCTCACTGATTATGAGATCACATGTAGAGAAGGAGAATAGTATACGTATTGCAAGTATTGAGTGGGAATAATCAGCCCTTTCTTTCATGTTTTATTGTCGATCCTAGGCATACAAACACAATAACAGAATCTTTATTATCTCCTAAGCTGTGTCATGTGGCTTTGTTTTGCCTGTGAGCTCTGACAAGCACAACATTGTCTGGACTGCAACACAATCATTCCATAAATATGTATGTGTCTCAGAGCGATTACAGTTGTTATGCTCGCTTTCATAATTGATAAATATTTATACAGGTACAGGTTTATTCATACTAACTAGAGGTTTTGAGTGGCTTCTATCCCACTCTCTGGGGCATGATCTGTTGTGTGTAAGAGTCATGTTTGGTTTCTACCTCAGCTCATCAAGAATCATGTTTAAGATTTGTTTCAGTATATTTAACACAGGATGTGCCGAGTTATTTCAGTGAGGCCTTGAGTAAGTACACTTAACTTACACTTATTGGTCGATGAATCTTTGCCATGACAGAGTGCACCCTATCTTTGTTGGATGATAATGCTCTAACTTGTTGCAGATATTTGGGTACTAAACTATTAACTTTTATGAACCAAGATTTGTTCTGAAGCAAAAATAACATCTTAACCAACCAGAAACAACCCAACCACATTGAACACGTACTAAAACGCAGAACATCGATGTTGCATTGGCAGTAACACTTGCAAAGCTTAGAAAAAAGTGAAAAATCAGTCCCTGACTAAGAATCTTTGCATTCACTTCAATAAAGTGAATGAAAAATGATTTCCACCACCAGTCCAGTATGACCTGAGTCTGTCAAACATGTGTGGACATCTATCCTGAAAGTGCATCTAAGAATTCATGTGGAATTGATACAAAAATAACAAATGATATGCAACAATCATACTTTTTTTAAGCTGTGTTCTTTTAAGTATCATCTATTTCTTAGACGTGTGTGTAAGGGTGTATTTGCGTGTGTGTGTGTGCACGCACTTTCGGCGGATATTGCACTGTGAAGCAAAATGGCTCAGAGCCAGGGTTCAGTAATCACATCATCTCCTTTTATTAAATCTCCCTGCACTGCTTCTGTGTTATTAAAATCTCCCAGCATTCCCCACGATACTTGCTACCCCTGCCACCACTCACTCACACTCATACACACAAAAACACACACACACACACACACACACACACACACACACACACACACACACACACACACACACACACACACATATATAAATATA
>JAPSES010000069.1:7683969-7693971 GCA_029822895.1 Maxillicosta whitleyi | reverse complement strand
ATAATTATAAAATAAGGATTACAACATCATGATTAGTATATTGTTGTATTCTTGTAAATGATTGTGTCCTGTATGCTGTATTTCCAATAATTAGGTCTTTCTTTGGTAGCAAATAAGACTTCTGACTTAACAGTAAAAAACAAAACAAAAAACAATTACCGACCTACAGCATGAGCAAAGGTCACAGAAGGTTAAAACAACATGCACTGACATGAGGGATGAGTGCAACAAAGGACCTTTCTTGATGGAGCGTGTCAATAATTATTTTCTGGACTACTGATCAGATGTCATTTCCATGACTGTATTAATTGAATGTATCTGAAAATTTTAGATCTGCTCATGCCTTACTTGTGCTACTCTATACTTAGAGAAAAGGTCATTAATAAATAAAACTGTTGGTGCATCTGCATTCTAAACCATTGATGCTCAACTTGCTTTATGTTAGAGGTAAAGCAAATATTTTATTTGGGTTAATAGCTATAATTTAGTTGTTTCTCTGTGTGAACCAATTTATAATAACTGTGAATTATACAATTATTTAGCTCACCGTGAAGCTGTTTATTTCTCTGTGATTAGTATCAACAGGGGGTCACTAACTATTTTATGTCTTCTTCCAGCAGAACAGCAGCAGCCTGCCCCATCGATTGAGGGTGTTTTTGGAAAAGACTGGTGCATGGACCTGTGGAGAGAGGACAAAGTCACACCACGAAGAAAAGACATGGAGTCTGCGGCTATGTCGAGCATGGGGGCACAGGTCAGTGAATTACTCACAGGTGGGTTATTTCATCAACATGGGAGTTTTTCTGTAGTGAATGAAATTTTCCCGTGTGTGTCTTATTTGGCAGGCAATAGACTTGATCGACAGAGACCCTGATCTCATCTTTGTTAAGGAGGAGATTTATGATGAACATCCTATTGGCCAGCAACAGATGAGGATGACAGACACAAGAAATAGTAAGACATTTCAGATCAAAACATAAGCAAACCAATGTGATCCTGATATCTCCAGTATATTAAATGTTTTTCTTTCATATTACAGGTGTTGGACTATTTGAAGAGGACACCATGCTTCATAGATCTATCAATGAGTTACAGCTTCACTCTGGAGAATTAAACAACTTCCCTATGACAACAGATAGTCACAACACAGCACAACAACGGCCTCAACAAACACTTATGGATAACCTAATAGACGATGCAACAATGAGCACTCTTGTTGACAACACAAACCCTCCAGCAACCTCTGATTACCCGGATTTTACTCAGAATATCAATACAAACACAACCAAAGAAATTACCATTCAACCAAAACCTATGAAGCCCACAAAACGCTTTGAATGCTTATTTTGTGGGAAAATATTTAATTATTTGAGCAGCTTAAAAGTCCACATCAGACGACATTCGGGAGAAAAACCGTTCAGCTGTACGGTCTGTGGGAAACGATTCGCTCAGAAAACGTACCTGAAGCTGCACCAGCGCGTGCACTCAGGGGAGAAGCCGTACAGCTGTCCAGACTGCGGCAAAAGTTTTTCCCAGAAAAGCTCTCTGAACATACATCTTCGAACACACACAGGTGAAAAGCCTTATAGCTGTGTGGATTGTGGGAAAAGTTATGCCTATAAGTACGGTCTAAATCACCACCAGTGTTTCAGCTGACTATTTAAACCTCAAGCAGAACCTGGTTATTGTTCCAAAGTCTAAACTCTAACCACAACTGCAACAGTTTTTATTAAAGTACTACCAGTTTTGCTTAAAAAACACAAATGCATAACCTCAAATATGTATAGAAAGTGTGCATTTGTTTGAAATACTTGCCAAAAGAGCTTACATTGATTCAGGTGATTTGACAGATTGATGTGATTGCGATTTTTTGTTTTGTTTTTTGTTACTCCAGTAAGCCTTTATCGCTCTGCTTCTGTACAGGCAAAGTGTCACAGACAGGTTGACACTTAGCTGTAATAGATTGAGCAATAATGAACTAATGTCCTCTGTGTCACCCACTGCATGTCATTATGTGGCAGGTTTAACGAAATAATTACTTTGGATGGACACTCAAGTGTTTGCACACACAGTACGTAGCATAAACCTTCAAAACTACCTCTTCACACTCACTACTGCTTTACATCCTCGTATACATACCTCATTTTCTAACATTAAACTAAGCAGAAAGGTAGCAGCCTGACCCCTTGAAAAATGTACCTATTTTACTTCAAGAGATGATATTACTGCTCCAACTAAATGTATTCATATTGCTTCGTAATATTCTTTAAAGATTGTGTTGTCCACAGTATGTGCAGTTGAGCCACACTTCTATTTTTGTTTTCCATTTAAGAAGTCACATTTTTATTCTCTACTTTTGTCACCATGCTCTGAAAGAGCAGCTTTGTCATATTTTATTCTTCTTGTAATAATAATAATCCTGCCCTGAAAAGGCCACTTTAATGCAGCTGAGTGAATCATCTCCTCTGCACTGACTGAAACAATCTTGTGTAGTTGGATTGTATTCTCTTGTTTTGCTCACTCCTGCATGCCCGTCATAAAGCCCCCCCCCCCCCCTTAAATGCCTCGTTCAGGTTGTTCAATTTGAGTGTATAAAAACTTAAGTGAAAAAAAAAAGATTGTTCAAAGTGTGTTGAATTTTAATAAGAAAAGAGAAGCATACATCCCCTAAAAGTGAAAAAAAAAGTAAAATAAAAAAAATGTATTCACCTAGTGAATATTATTATTTTATTGTAAAGACAAACAGCAACTAAAATATTGAGGTGCTATAAGCTGCAATAAAAGCATCACAACTGACAAAAGACTTTTTTTTTTAGTGTTATACTGCACAGGTCATTACAAACAAGATGTCAACTATTCCTACGTTATTGTGAGAAGTAATATGTTTTGCATTCAGATGATACAGTTTTCAGTCTTTGAGTCACTGGCAGGTTTTAACTGTCAGATTTTGAGGGTCTCCTAGTATTGGGCTTTGGTCCCACAACCTCCCGATTTCTGTGCGCCATTAAGTGATGATTGAGGTTCACCTTTTGCGTGAAAGTCTTTCCACATTTAACACAGCAGAACGGTCTCTCGCCAGTGTGGATGCGTAGGTGACATTTCAGATTCCCTTTCTGGGTGAACCCTTTGCCACATATGCTGCAACTGTAGGGCTTCTCTCCTGTGTGGACGACGTAATGAATCCTCAGAGCGGATGGGTTCGCGAAGGTCTTTCCGCACAGCTCGCATGATTTACTGATTCTCTGAGAAGGAACGGAGGGAACGCAATTGTGCGAGTTTAAGATGGTCCTGTGGGGGAAGTGCTGCTTACAGATGTTGCAAAAGTTTGACTTGTGTGATTTCATGTGGTGTGTCAGAGTGCCCTTGTGAAAGAATGTCCTGCTACATATTTTACAAGTGAATTTGTTTGAATTTCTGACAGTTTCTGCATCAGCCACATTAAAGCTGTTAAATGAATCATTATTCAAAGCCGTACTGTCGTCAGTGTTCGTCCGTGACAGTCGTTGCTTGCTTTGTCGGGACCTCCTATCATTCAATGCCGGCTCATGTTGACTTTCTTCAACAAACTGCACGTCATCATCATCATCCTCCTCCTCCAACTCTAACTCTTCCTCCAACTCTTCCTCCTCCTCCTCCAACTCTTCCTCCTCCTCTTCTTCTTCTTCCTCATCTTCGATTGGAATAATATGAGTACTGAAGGCTTCCTCTGTGTCATTAATGGACATCAGCTGCATGGATGACTCATCAAGGCTTTCAGGAGGTGCAACATGACCTCCATCCTGCTCAAACATGGGGTTACAAGTGTCATCGTCGATTGAGTAACTGATTGAGAGATGCTCAGTGTCCTCCGCTGAATATTCCTCGGGATCTGTTTCATAAAAAGCAGACATATTGAACACTTAAAACACTTTAAAAGCTACTAAATCTGCTCTTCTGCGTACATATGCCAAACTTCCCACCTTCTGTGCCGAGTGTATTCTGCTGGCAGCTGCTGGAAGCCTCCTCCACATAATCTTCCTCTTTGATCTCAGTTATAGTGATTTGTTCAGAAATCATTTGCACAGTCTGAAACAAAGAGAAACACAAAATATAAAACTTTTATCCCAACTACAGTAGTGGGAAAAAGTTTTTGAACACCCTTAAAATTTTACACATCTCAAATATGATGAAATATTTGAGGAAAAATCTTTAATTTCAAAAGATGTGGCTACATCAGATGGATTTTTTTTTCTAAATTCTTAACCAGAAAAAATAATAAAACCATATTTTTTGGGCAGTTTCAATGTCACATCCTGGATGAATTTCATTATCTTGCTGAAACACCTGATTTTGACATTGATGAAATACTGCACATATAGAATTAAGTATTTGGAGTTTTGTTGAATACAATAATATTCCAATGACTTATAAGCAATTCTTAATCCAATATATCACAAATGTATGGGGTGTCCAAAAACTTTTTTTTTTTTTTTCCACCACTGTAGTTTTCATAATACTGATCAAAATATTAAGTGGAGCAATTCTGATTATTTGATCAGCAGTTTGAGCACTTTCAAATAATCAAAATTCTAGTGTTACAAATGTGATTTACTTACACTTTTTCTGCGTTTCATAGGTCCTGATTATTTCATAACCCAATTTCATAAAACCAAAAAATAAAAAAAAATCAATCAATAGATATACCTGACAAGAAAAACTGGTAGTTTTTTCTACAGTATCAAGTTCACATTTCCAATTCTGAGCATTTATTTTTTAATAACAATATGTACACTTATACATGTTTAGATGTGTTTATTGCAATTCCATGCACATTTAAGGTAATTAAAAAAAAACACAAAAACATTTAGACATACCGGTGTATCAGGGAAACTATATACAAGCAGAAGTACTTTTCAATGGTCATGAGCTTTTTAATGGGTAGCATTACTGGGAACTGGGTTAATTTTGCTTTCTTTACATTTAAGTAGTGCAGATTTACATATTACCGTTCACGCATGTTATAGTAGTCAATGCCATGAAGATGTCTAGTTTTGATACCTCTCTACACCTTCATCTCACCTTGTCATTGGAACTAGGTGAGTCTGTCATTGTGTCCAGACTATACGGGTCTCTGTCTTTCCATAGATCCATACACCAATTCTTCCCAAAAATCCCCTCAATGGTCGGATGATCTGGAGATAAGAGAAAACCGAACAATAAAAGCTAAATATGAAAACCCACAAGTGACTGCAGCATTAGTGCTGATGTCTTTTGGCAGAATGATAACCACAAATGTTAAAAGTAATTATAACTGTACCATCTGCATCCCCGTCAGTATAGCGGGTAGTCTGGACACCTACGGTACGATAACTTTTACTCAAGTTGGGGGCATCGCTTCTCGCAATAGTCAATTCACACTCCAAACTGTTTACTTTCTCTGTCAAAGATGAATTTGCAAATAGCAAGCGAGACAACTCCATACGGAGCTCAGCCGAGTCTTCATCCACCAGTTTGCAGACCTCACTGAGTGCAGTCCTGGCCATCGTCTCCATGATGGACGAGAGCTGGGAGTGAAAAGAGGGGCGGGTCACCATTGTTGATGCTCACTTTAATCCTGCAATAGCAAAAGATAGAGTTCGATGCCAAGTCAGAAGTCGCGACTGAAACCAAGCCAAATAAAAAGCAAAGCGTGCATTAGCGGTACGTAGCTAATGAGGCTAATTGAGCTAACGGTGCAGGGAAAGCGGACCCAAATAAAAGTAGCAACAGTGACGCACTTCCGGCGGATGTAACCGGTCAGCTGCGTTGTATTACGAAAAGCTTCCTTCTTTGCAACTAAAACAGCAAATATGAACACGGAGAAGGACTTTTCGCCTCTGACACCACATATTGTCAGGGCGCTGAATGATAAACTGTACGAAAAGAGAAAAGTCGCGGCTCTAGAAATCGAGAAGCTGGTTCGGGAGTTTGTGGCTCAAAACAACTCTACTCAGATAAGGCATGTTATCCAGATCCTGGCCTCAGAGTTCGCGCTATCCCAGCACCCACACAGCCGCAAAGGGGGACTCATTGGACTGGCTGCTTGCTCCATTGCCCTCGGGAAGGACTCCGGTCTGTATTTGAAGGAGCTTATTGAGCCTGTACTGACATGCTTTAATGATTCCGACAGTCGTCTGCGGTACTACGCATGTGAGGCCCTTTATAATATAGTCAAGGTGGCCAGGGGTGCTGTGCTGCCCCACTTCAATCTGCTTTTTGATGGTCTCAGCAAGCTCGCAGCAGACCCAGACCCTAATGTAAAAAGTGGGTCTGAACTCCTGGACAGACTGCTGAAAGACATAGTAACAGAAAGTAACAACTTTGACTTGGTGGCGTTTGTTCCCCTGCTGAGAGAGAGGATCTACTCTAATAACCAGTATGCACGGCAGTTCATTATTTCCTGGATCCATGTTTTGGAGTCTGTACCAGATATCCACCTATTAGATTATCTTCCAGAGATCCTGGATGGGCTGTTCCAGATCTTAGGAGACAACAGCAAAGAGATTCGTCGGACATGTGAGGTGGTGCTGGGAGAATTCCTGAAGGAGATCAAAAAGACTCCCTCCAGTGTGAAATTTGCTGAGATGGCTAACATTCTGGTCATCCACTGCCAGGTTGCAGACGAGAGTAAACTCACAAATGACCTGATACAGCTGACGGCTATGACCTGGATGAGAGAGTTTATCCAGCTGGCAGGTAGGGTTATGCTCCCTTACTCCTCTGGCATCCTAACTGCAGTACTGCCTTGTCTGTCCTATGATGACCGAAAGAAAAATACCAAAGAAGCTGCTAGTGCCTGTAATCACAGTCTGATGAAACTGGTGACTCCTGAGGATGATGATGATGAAGAAGAGGAGGAGAAAAGCGAGAGCTCACCATCTAGAGAAGATGGCCAGCCTAAGACACAGACAGACGGCAATGATATGTTAAATGCATCACAGGAATCTGTTGGTTTCAGCAACATCAGCTTCTTTACCCCAGCGAGTGCTGACCGTCCTCAGGTAACTCTGGACCTGGATGGGATTGTTCAGGTACTGGACCGCCACCTACATGACTCCTCCACTGGCATGATGACCCGCATAGCTGTGCTCAAATGGCTTTATCACCTGTACATAAAAACACCACGTAAAATGTTCTGCCACACAGATAGCCTGTTTCCCATGCTGCTGAAAACACTGTCTGATGAGTCTGATGAAGTGATTCTGAAAGACCTGGAGGTGTTAGCTGAGATTGCATCATCTCCTGCTGGACAGACAGACCAAATCGGATCATGTGACAATACTGACAGCAAACTGGAACTCAAAGTTCCTGATGGTGCCAAGCCAGGACAGCAGCCCAGCACAGGCTCTAGAGCAGCAGACACATCACCCTCCACCCCGAGTATGAACTCCTATTTCTACAAGTTCATGATCAACCTACTGAAACGCTTCAGTCTGGAGAGGAAACTTCTGGAGAACAGGGGAGCATTCATCATCAGGCAGCTTTGTCTGTTGCTAAATGCAGAAAACATCTTTCATTCCATGGCTGACATCCTGCTGAAGGAAGAGGACCTCAAATTTGCATCGACCATGGTTCAGACACTCAACACCATCCTGCTCACATCTGCTGAGCTCTTCCAGTTACGAAACCAGCTGAAAGACCTGCGTACTCAGGAGAGCTGTGCGTTGTTTTGTTGTCTGTATCGTTCCTGGTGTCACAATCCTGTTGCCACAGTGTCATTGTGTTTTCTCACCCAGAACTATAAGCACGCCTATGATCTCATCCAGAGGTTTGGAGATCTGGAAGTCACAGTAGACTTCCTCATGGAGGTTGACAAGCTGGTACAGCTCATAGAGAGCCCCATTTTCACCTATCTGCGTCTCCAGCTCCTAGATGTGGAGAACAACCCCTACTTAATAAAGGCGCTGTACGGTCTGCTGATGCTGCTCCCACAGAGCCAGGCCTTCCAGCTGCTCTCCCACCGCCTTCGATGTGTCCCCAACCCAGAGCTTATGAGGACTGTGGATGAATCCAAGTACATGGATGCTAAACAGCAAGTGGTCTCTAAACGTGCCTCACACACTCAAATTGATTACAATGAGCTCCTCCAGCATTTTGACCGGGTCCAGAGCAAACACCTGGAGGTTCGACACCAACGCACTGGTCGTACCTCTGATCACCTGGACAGAAAACTGATGTGAATCCATTGTGTTCTTGGGAAAGGCCATTAGTTTAAAGGCAAAAAGTGCATGAAAAATATTTAGGACAGGAACACTGTACTGTAAACTGTTGCTGATCAGACCTTATTCTATGTATTCTATGATGTTATTGAAGTCAAAATACAGCATAAGTATAATTAATTAAAAGCTGTCTTACCAGAGCACTGGATATAGGCTAAGAACTTTGATGTTTGTACATTTTTTTGTTAATGAAAATGTTATATATGAAAAACATTTTAAACAAAAAAAAAATCCAATATTCACACAAATAAATGAATGGTAAACTTTCTGTAAGCATACACAAGAACACAATCTCATAACAACACTGTAGATAGACTCAACTTTCTGAAATGGTAATTTCCTGAGTTTGTATTTTGCTCTGATATAATTTTTTTCCCAGCTTATTGATATGTTCAGTATTCTAAGTGAAACTGACATGCATTTTAACATTCACTTACACATTTCTGTGTTAATGTCCATGTGAACCACAGTATTGTCATGCCTGCTTGCCAACTAGACCATATGTTCAAGATTGCCTTAATGTTTTGTAAAACAGAAAATCTCAAATGTGGAATATGGAGTTTCATTGAGACACTTTGGAAGTGTTGGCTAAACGGTGGCAGAATGTCACTTTTCTGGCTATTTTTGTTTGTGCAGCTCTAAGAGTCTACGTTACACACCATTATCTTTTGATTTGCTTTATTTCTTATACATTCTTCAATAATCTGTATGTAATCTTTGTGCTGTTGTACATTGTCTGCATTCCGAGGAAGATTGTCACTTTTGTCATTCCTGTGTGAAAATCAATAAAGTAAACCATGTGATTTAAAACATTTTTCCATGTCCATATAAAATGTCATTTGAAACTAATAGTTAAATGGGTTTGTGTGTGGTGGTGGTGGTGGGGGGGGCACGGGACAAAACAGGCAGAAACTTTAGTTCTCCTATTAATGACCTCCTTCCTTTCCTTATTATGTTCTCTGTGTTACATACATTCTTTCCCAAATGGTCAATCAATCAATTAGGCTATTCATAACACAAACCTTTAACTGACGACACTGTTATAGATTGTAAGCACAAAAAATTCCACTCTACTTTTGGGGTAATATTGTTTGAAAAGATTACTCGGATCTCTAATATAAATACATTTGGCTTTTATAACTTTGGAAAATCATAAAATTACTGGTGTTATTTCTTTATATAAGCTACATTTTAAGTAAAATTAATTTTTTACTAATAACATTTTCCCAATTCCAAATAAAATTGGTGTCCTTTTGAGCATTTAGTTGCTGAAAATAGTATGTGACAAAAATGCAGTGTTTCAGTTGTCAAATAATTGAAATAAAACAAGTTAATTTTCATTTAAAACTAAATAAAAATCTATATTGTAATAACTTATTTTAGATCATAGATTCGGTGTGTTTCACATTTTTTTGCTGGGTGATTTAATCCTGGAAACAAAGTGAAATGAGTTTAGTTGTTTGATGACTTGTGACCTCTTGACCACATTCCAGATTCCACATTTCAGGAGGATTCAGTGCTTGAAGATTAAATGGTTACTTAATAGTTTTTGTGTAAAAAAAAAAAAAAATCCTTCATATAGCTCCTTAAAATCATAGTGAATTCTATAATATCAGACACACTTATTTTGGAAAATCTTTTCTTTTTGTATGAAGCAACAATGCTTTTTATCATGACTACTGATAAATGTTATGTTTTTGCCAGGGTTTGTTTGTTAGTTAGCAAGATAACTCAAAAAGTTATGAACGGGTTTTAATGAAATTTT
>JAPSES010000069.1:7653226-7683869 GCA_029822895.1 Maxillicosta whitleyi | reverse complement strand
ATATAGTGGCTTTAAATGTATGACCTGAACTGTGCTGCTTGGCGGAGGTTTGCACTCTCTGAGTGCTTTTCTAGTTTTAGTTAATGTGTACATCCTGGAGTGTGTTGACATGAGTGATGATACTGGATAGATGTAATGTGAAGCCTTGATATGGGAGAATATGTAAATGGTACAAATGAATTTAGTAAAATAACAAAACCTATTGCTGGTGCACTACATTTTGCTTCACTGTCTGGAATGTAACGTAAAATATAAATAGTAAAGGTGTATTTGTGTCATAGAAGATTTTTCAATAGAAATACTGAACAGAAGAAACATTTAAAGCAACATTTTATAAGAAACATCTTTATACAAACATATGTTTACATTGTATGTTATGAAATAAATAACTCCTTTATTTATTTGTGCCATTGTATTCATCATTTACAATAAAAGCAGCAAAAATAAAACCTGCCCGACATGGATGCACAAACCCCACGTAAAGGAGTTATTGCACTGAGTTTCCTCAAAGTGAATTTAACTTCAGTCAGTGTTGCTGATGCATTCAGGAGTCATGCTATGTTGTTCACATTCTTTATCATGTGACTGCTGACAGCGAGGTTAAGAGGCTACAGGAAATCCACACTGTCAAAATACTCACAGTATTCATTTTTATACTTGCAAATGATGAATGGAAGACTATTTTGTTCGGCAATAACTAATTATATATGATATTTCTTTTACTCTACCGTCATTAAAAAAATCTATAAAATCAATTACTTCAAAACCAATGAAAACAAAAAATAAATAGAAATAAAAATCAATCAATCCCTTTTATGTATCACTTTTAATACAGTGAAATGTAGCACAACACGCTTCACACATTAAAATAAGTACCCCCACCACCGCCACACACACACACACACATATGCACACACATACACACACCACCACCCATGTACCCAGTGTTAATATGAATAAATAACAGTAAAACAAAGAGATATAGGTAAAAAAAAAAAAAAAAGAAAAAAGAAAAAGAAATAGGCTGAGTATGGGCTGAGTATAAACCAAAAAACTAAATTTCTCATCATATCTATACATGTGCTGATGTCAACAATATCAACTGCCTCTACATTTGTGGCTCAAAAATGTTTGAAGTAAATAGAAACAAAATGGATGTTTTTATAGACATTTGAAATTTCATCCATTATAAATAAATGGGAAAAGACAAGATAAAAACATTTTGATTTTCACCTACTTTTCCCATCTATTCTGAGTCACCGGCAATCTATAAACCCAATTTAGTATGAATTCAAAAGACAAAGACAAACAGACAGATGGACAGACAGACAGACTAGCCAAAAACAGTACCCCTTGCCTCCCCTTCATTGGGCGGGGTAAAAATTCTGCTCAAAATACAAACTGTAACACTAACCTTAACCTAAAAAGAGATTATACATTTTTTTTAAGCCGTCACAGCAAATTTCACCTGCAGTTCAGCTGCAGTTCAGCACAGCTTAAGCTGTCAGCAATCACATACAGCCTCTTCAACGTTTGCAGTTAATCTAGTTCTGTGATTACTGATCCATTCAACAACTGGTCCCAGCAGGTCTGTGTCAGAAAACTGAAGCATGACCTTTACATGTTGAGTTTGTGTGTTTGTTGACAGATGTGCAAATGAAATACCTCACCATCAGCGGTTGAAGTGCAAATCTACTTAAAGTTTCCTGTGTGTGCTTTTGATTACCATGGCTTGAAAGTATGATGGTGGTGCATTTGATATGATTGGTCTTGTAGTGTGAGTTGTCAGGCCTCTCCCCTGCTACAGAACTAGTACATACTGTACACACATAAGGAACACAGAGTTTATTGCTTAGCAGAGACCCATCAGTGCTGCATTGGGTTTCACAGATGGAGGTCGACATGTCAGACCAAGATATGGACGAGTGCTGCTGTGCTGTATGTGAAGAAACCTTTATAACTCCGGAGGTTCTCTGCTGTGTTGGTTGTCATCGTAGCTTTTGTAATGCCTGTTTGGAGCGGTTCTGGATCCAACATGGTACCAAAGAGTGTCCTCTTTGTTTTAAAGATAGAGATGGACTTCCACGTAGATCATGCAAAGTGCATGAAGAGCTCCTGTCTCTCCTCTGTATGACTGATCTGGAGCCTGTCTGCTACATGTGCCGCACAGCAAACCCGCATATGGATCACATAATATTTCCCATTAGGGAGGCATTCAAGGACCACAAGGTAAGATATCTTAAATTAGAATATTTTAATCCTGAAAAGTTTAAATGCATATCTATAAAATATGGCATTTCTTTGACCATTGGCTCAGTGGACTTTGCACTTCAGCCACCAGACTGGTTCTGTATGTAAAGAATGCATGCACACATCCACACACACACACATATAGTATGTATGCATAAATGCAAAAACCCACAGAGAAAAGTTAAGCATCTGTCTTTTCTCATTTATTTTCATCTCAACCATTTAAACCCAATTTTCAGTGTTCAGTAATTTGAAGATAAATTCACTAAAGCATTTAATCAAATTAAATGTGCTATTAATCTGTCCTATTAACTTTGACAACAGATGTGCAGTCGTATCTTTGGACTACATTTGGGAAATAATTAGCATTGGCGGTAATTAAAAAAGCTTATAAAATTGTACTTAAAGAAAGGAAATTCTAATTAAAGGGAACATTTGTTATCTTTCCCCTACATGTAGAACAAACAATAGCTTAGCTTGGCTGTATTGTGTGTGTCTATATATATAGTATATGAGGGAAGAGGCCTGTTGACTCTGGTCAGTTGGCTGTTTCTATCACTGGCTCTGAACTATTGCCCTGGTCCTGGCAGTCACACAAATCAAATTTACACTTTGGCGTCTTCCCAAGATTACCACCGATTTGGTCAGGACATGCTTACTGTGGGTCAGTAGAAATACATTTTACCTTGAGTACTGTGGTTAATTTATTATGTATTTCATGGAGTATAGTATGTATATAGATGGCACTGTATAGTTTTTGTAATTAAAAAAAAAAGCAATATAAAAGAATGGAAAGTCTGACTTGTGAGTTGATAATGTCTTCAAATTTTAACTACATGAATTTACTACAAGTACAGCTCATACACGCTCTAAAGCAAACAGTGAATCCTCACATTCCTAACATATGTGAGCTGCAGGGGGACACCATACAGTATTATTCACATGAGGTGAGGCTTTGCTGCCCACACAGTGCTTTAAAGGCAGGATCATATTCCCAAAGCTTTCTATCTCAGCCTATTTTTGGTGCCGCTCGACGTCTCGTAAACTGTCAAAACAAAATACTGAATTACAGAGCGAACAAGGTCAGATAACTGGTATTAATAATGAATAAATGTGGTTGATTTAAAAAAAAAATGTTGAAATGAATATGCTGCTTTTTAAAATGACCATTCTTTCCTGGAAATTCAGTGTTTTTTTCATGAATTCTCTATCAAATGGTCACCCAGGGATGTAAAGAAATACTTTTCATAATAATGTGGTAGAACAATGTGAGAACAGCCTTGAGGACTTCTCCATCAGCCAGGGGATTTGACCCTTTGGCTTTGCTTTTCAGAGCCATGTGTCATTTCTTAAAAAAAGCTGCTGACCAAATCTAAAGTTGACTAAAAAAAAAAAAAAAAGACCAATAGTCTGACAGCTATTTATTTGCCCACATACCTTCAGTCTATTTATAACATTACCCTCTCATTTTGGACATTGTTTCTATGTAAATGCTTTCATTATACTGTGACAAGTTGTTTCAACACACTTCTCAAATAACATAGAGGTGATCGCAGTTTACAGTCAAACAAAAGACTATACTTAGGCTAAATATTCCACCTTAAGCTGCTGTCTTTTAACTATTCTCATATTATTCAGGCTCTAATCTGCTCAGATACAGAATCTTAACTTTGAAGTCCATCTCCTTTTCTTTTGGCATGTAGTGTTTATTTGAGAACGTACAATCTGCATGATCAACACAGCACTGCATAGCACGGGATATGCCTTTGGGAGTGGAGGTATTAACACTTATTTCTGAGGTTAAGATGAGGTAGCCTGTTGGGAGACATGGGAGGGGCCACAGATCCTGCCTTGTCACCAAAGGGTTTAGAAGCATAATGGCCACCAGACGTGTTCACAGCGAGGATGACCTTTCTTGCCCAGTTTGTGGGCATATTCTCAGTCAGCCAGTGGTGCTTACTTGCAAACACCGATTCTGCAAAGTTTGTTTGAAAGACAGCTGGGAATCCCAAGGTGGACGTGATTCACACTACTGTCCTCTGTGCTGGCGCCGCTGCTCCATGGATCAAATAGTGGTGAGCACTGTGCTGGAGAAGGCCTGTCAATCTTTCAAAGAGGACAAGAGCAAGAATGATCCAGATGCTTGTAAGGAACATGGAGAAAAGCTCAGTCTGTTCTGTTTGGAGGATCTGGAGCCAATTTGTGGCGTGTGTGGGAAAACAGCTGCACATGCTGGGCACAGGCTCTACAACACCAGGGAAGGTGCTCATGACTGCAAGGTAGGCTCAAATTCAAAGGGTTTGTCACCTCAGTACTTCACAGTGGTATGATTTCAGTATTTGCAACACTCACTCATCATCAACACTGGCTGCTCTGGAAACCTTTGGTTTATCACAAGCTTTTCCTCTTTTCCCTCTGATACATGCAGCTGCTCTGAATGATGGTTGAAATATTTTCTGAATTAGCTGTGAGTCTGGTTTGGATGGGGAATTGCATTCATGCCTTAGTTTGTACTTAAGTTTGTAAAGTCGTAACAGTGAATAGGGATTGAAACAGGACAATAAGGAAAGCTGAAAATGCTCCTGTATTCTATTTGGTTTAATCTGACAAGCAAAATGGATTAGTTTGTTATTAAGCAGATTTACAAATAACTGTGTCATGTTAAGAGGATGATTTATATTTCTGTACACAATTCACCTGGCTGTTTATTTTGATTTATTTCTAATTATTTCTGATTTATTTATTAGTAATACATTCTTCATTTTATTTTCACCTTACCTTTTTGCTTTTGCATGATATGCTGATATATATGGCACAGTTCATTAACATACTAATAATAGATTTATATTTTTGGTTTGTCATTGCATGGGGTCCCTGGAGGACTGAAACTGGACCCTACAAGGTTTCTATGCGACTCCACATTCTACTGGACACATGAGATCAGGAAAACACAAGTGCATGAAAACTAATGTTAAAAGAATCTGCTGGTGGCCGTATTGAGTCCCATCTTCAACTTTTCACAAAATGAGCCCACTTTCCTTCACTCACTCTTGAACTATGGAATTTATGCTTTGGATTCCACTGTTTTGTGATTTTAATCTCACACTGTTGCAATGCTGCTATGCATTTACAGGGACTGTTTGTCTTACAAGAGAATGTGGCAGCTGAAAGGGCTACATTGTGCTGACAGCTTGGCCACCTGCCAGGTTGACCCTGTTTTTAAGTGTCGATGCCCTGTCACTGACTTTGTAGGAGGAACTGAAGAGCGCACTTCAGCCTTTGAAAGAGAAGTTGCAGCTGTACAGGAAGGTGAAAATGGTCTGTGAAGAAATGGCAGAGCATGTCAAGGTACTGTCAGTGCCATCGATACCTAGTTATAGTCTGAACATACTAGAGCACCTGTGTGAAGGCAGTGATTATCCGTCAATCATTTCTCTTTCCAGAACCAAGCTGAGCACACTGAAGCACAGATCAAAGAGGAATTTGAAGCATTGCACCATTTCCTGAGAGAGCAGGAAGCAACCAGGCTCTGTGCTTTAAAAGCTGAGGAAGATCAGAAGAATGAAATGATTAACAAGAAAACTGAGGAGCTAGACATTGAATTGGCATCGCTCACCAACACAATCAGATTAGTGGAAAAGGAGATGACAGTGCCAGACATACCATTTCTTAAGGTAGAATATCTCGAATGTAAATATTTCAACCTGAAAATGCACAACCCTTGGTGAATATTTTCTTTAATTTTGCTTTCAGAATTACAAAGAAACCATAAAGAGGTGAGTGTTTGGCATAAAAGGCATCCCAGTACCTTCCTTTTTAGGATAACTAATTGCTTAAGTATTGTTTCAGGACCTGGCGAAGTTCTTTTGATCCAAAAATGATTTCTGATGGTCTAATTGATGTGGCCAAGCACTTGGGATCCTTGAAGTACAAAGTGTGGGAGACGATGAAACGGGTGATAAAATACAGTGAGTTACTTGACCCGGGATATAGGTCGTGTTTAATTGAGGAGGGTTTGCGTTCTACACGAGTAACTTTATTGTTTCTTTCACTCAAGACCCTGTGGTTCTGGATCCGAACACAGCAGCTAGCTGCTTCATTCTCTCAGAAGATCTCACTGTTGTGCAGAACTCCACCCAGATTTTCAAGCTGCCAGACAACCCTGAACGCTTTGACATCAGCGCTGAAATGTTGGCAGCTGAGAGCTACTCCTCAGGACGCTACACTTGGGATGTGGAGGTGAAGGACAACACCTACTGGGTGGTGGGTGTAGCGAGCGAATCCATCAACAGGAAAGGGAAGCACGTGCTGACTCCAGCAGAGGGATTCTGGACTATCAGGTTCCGCAATGGAGAACATAAGGCCTGCACTGCACCATGGGAGCCGCTAAACATGACCAGGAAGCCAGAAGTGATCCGAATTGTTTTAGACATGGACCGTAGAAAAGTGAATTTTTATGACCCTGGAGAGAGAACACCTCTATACACTTTCACAGATATAATGGCAGTTAAAGTCTTTCCTTACTTCTGCAGCGCTTGCAAAGAGCATCCAATGAAAATCCTGCCTACTAGGGTTTCTGTGACAACAGACCTGTAAATTTACTTGCATACAACCAAGAACTGTTAAAAATCCAAAAACAAAAAACAAGGAGTTGCTTTAGTTTCTTGAAAAATTCATCACATTTTCTATTGGAAAAGTGAATGTGATATAAATTAAAGACAGGATTGCAAAGTTTTTTTTTTTTTTTTAACGCAATAAATGACATGAACACTGAATACTTTAAAGTATTTAATTAGCATTAAAATGGAACAAATGTAGTCTGGATGATTTCAAATGTAAATAGCTTTACAATCTTTAACATCTATATACTATTACACTGATAAGACACTCAACAATGGTCAGTCTGTGACTCAGCTTTGCATGATACAAAATCACGCCTGTAACTTCCACATTCATGTGAGCTGCTTTCCAGGAAATGGTTGAAAAGAATTTGAAATACTAACTGATGAAGAAAAGCTCTAAAACTGGAGTCTGATAAGGCACATACAGTAACAACTTGTGAAAATGTGTAAACCCGTGCCTGTGTTGTTCAGAGGTTCAAACAACAAATGGGATTAGTTCTTCAATTTCATTAAAAATACCTCTAGAGTTAGTGTTTAATCTAGTAGTCACATTGTAACAGTAACCCAATAGCTTCACACTCAAGTATTGCTTAAACCTACGCAGAATTGATCTTGCAGCATATTTCATGAACAGTTACATACCCTGTAACTAAATCTGGCCTGATCCTCCCCCTTTACCACACTCACCACACCACTGTAACATGTATCCTTTCACATGGATTGTGGGAATGCCCACTATGTTCAGTATAGCTTTTTGAGGTGTTTGAATATTGATTAAAAATAAGTTATTAAAGAGGAATAAATGCCCTCACATTATGTCTTTGTGTGTTACTCATACAGTGTTAAATTCTCATCTGTAACAGTTCAGACTCTTTCTAGGTAAGTATCTATTTCAACTCTGATCCCTGAATGGTTAAAATCCAGGCGGGTGGAGCAGCAGGTTGATTGATGCTGACACCAAGGTACAAACCTTATCCTCTACAGCTGTCTAACCAAGGCACCATGACATCCCCCCTGTTATAGAGAGACTTTTCCCTCTGTTATGGCATTGTACAGCTCCTCCTCGACAGCCTCATAACATCCAGCTCTAGCATTTAAAAAGTAGATCTGGTCAGTGGTGAGGCGTGGGTCGTATCCCTCCCTCTGCAGCCTGGTTTTCTGGATTTTAAATGTACCTGTGCGTTGGGGGAAAAAAAACGCATAGATGAAAACTCAGTGGCATGAAATTATATACGTTTTGAATTCAGAAGGAATATTTGGGCAGTTTACCTGTGGTGTCTACACATGGAGAGATTCGTAAGAACACAGGCCGAGCATAAGGGGGAAGCGCTTGCTGGACTTTCTGCAAGAAACTGTTGCATTCAAAGCTTCCTGTTGTGTCAACGATGGCAGCCATTCCGGCCTTCCCTTCCACACCTGGTTAGAGACATGGAGAGAAATGATTTCTACGTGGGACAGAAAAAGCTGAGGCACGTCAACAGCGTTCATTCAGTAAAAGGAGAATTAATGTGCTATTATCACATTCCAGTTAGGTGAGAAATTATTTTGGGAGTAGATAATGATATAATTTTAACCTGACGTGGATATATCCAAGAGCCTATTACACAGAGGAAATATATAGAACACAGACTGAGCCAAAAATCCTGGTAGATTTTTATTTGTTTAATTATACCGTATGCTGATAGGCAAATGACTGTACCAAAATAGTATTTCTGCTGCTTTTGGAATTATATACACAGACTTAGTGAACCGACTGTATTAAATGAACTGTAAATATGGTACATTTTGCAGTTTTTCTGAACAGCAAAACATGTGGAATATGAGGATATCAGACCCAATGTGGCATTCAATGACACTTAGTAAACACAGAAATATGTACCCAAACAGTCACAAATTGCAAAAAAAAAGTTGTTATTTTGCTTTATACCAGGGTGTTTGCTCTATATCAAAATAAAAATTCTAGACTTTCTCAAAAAAGACCTTGACTTCATGTACTTTTATACTCATGTGCCAACATTGTACCTGTTGTGTACAGTAGAAAGTTAAATTTAATAAATGTAGGAATGAATGAATGAATGTATAATTTGCAGTAAATTATGTTTTACTGGACAGAAACATTTTCAAAACGTATGAAAATCACAAAAGGGCAAGGAAATCACACAAACAACTTTCACTAGAATCATTCCAGTACCGACCTGTTAGTGAATTCATATCAAATTTGTATATATATTTTTTTTATCTTACAACACTATGTGCCTTTGAGGACATTTCAAAATTCGACTATGAGAAAAACTTTTCCATACTTTTAAGACTTTTACACAAAATTCCATAGTTTTTAAGACTTCCAAGACCTATAACAGTGCATCTATCCCTACAGAGAGTATGAAAATGTTTCATTAGAGAACCTCCTTCTTTCGTCCTGCATTCATTGACCGAATAATCAACCGATAGGATTACCCAGTTTGAAATTATGAATAATGTAGATATCCATCAGTATGGAAAAAAACACGGTCATATTTGTTGTCATATCACCCTACCCTATGCTAATGTACTTATGCAAAGTTGGCTCACCTGGCACTGCTACTCCATACACAGCCACATCAGTCTGACACAGGAGGCTGCTGAGTATTCCCTCCACCTCAGTGGTAGACACGTTTTCTCCTCGCCATCGAAACGTGTCACCTCCACGGTCCCGGAAATACATGTATCCAAAGTCATCCATTACAAGAACATCACCTGCAGTAGATACATTAAAAAGAACAAAACTATCTTGTTTAACAACCTAAAATCATTAGTCAAGGAGTAAGATTTCCTTACACATGCTGCACATTTGTCTTCCTCTGAAAATGCTGACTAAAAAAGAAATTTTAACCTGATAAGTATGCAGAGTCATTTTTCTTGAAGACATTATGAGCTATCTTTTTCCTCGTAGCGTCCTGGTTAGCATAGCCATCAAAGCGCCGTAATGGATCCTTCTGGTTGATACGGCCCACCAAAAGACCTGGTTCCCCTGTGAGAGATGGAGGCGATTAATGACAAAACATAGCACTTCCCAGAACATGCTTCAAAGTCACTGCTGTGGTATTACCAGGGCGGCACGGCACACACAGGCCCCGGCTGTTCCGAACCAGCTCCATGGTATCTTCATCGACTCTCACCAGCCGGATGGGATACACATTAGGGAGAATGCGACTGTTGAAACCACAGGCCCCCACCTTGCAGGACAAAAGTCACTTAAATCTTGCTCAAGTGGGGGTACACACATAAAGATAATCAGGCTGTTTTTGTCCCAATGTTCCCTCTTCCCAACCAAGGATGGCAAACACCAGATACTTTTATGTCTTGTAAGATTATCCTGTGGTCTCAGGTGTGTTAAGAGTGAATTTGTTCCAATAATCGGCTCTGAAACAGGTCAGGGCAGATGTGCAAACATTAAACTTGTTCAATATTCATGACCAAACATCTTCATGTGTGGGGAAAGCCGGCAACTCCTGAGTCATGACCCCGTGAATTGTGATGTGGAATGTAATGTAGCTGATCAAGAAGTGAGCTGACTGAGGAACAAGGAAGCAGGCATAAATAAAATAAGAACGGCCCATCTGAAAGGTTCGGTGGACCTCAGAAATGCAAGAGCAGTTTGTGGAGCTGTGGGAAGCCTGAGAATGACTAATCAACGTCTCTGCCGAGTCATACCACAAATGAAACGACATGTTGCATTTTCTGGTCGTTGCTATGTTTCTTTTTATTCATTTTTGTTAGATTACGTTTGATCATGTCTGGCTTGGAGGACAAGGTTCTATAGATGGGACAGAATTGTTCTGTGTGCAGTGTGCTGCGTTAGAACACACCACACACAGTATGATCAAATCAATGCCCGATTTTTTTATTTTCAGGTGAGGGGTCTGTAACAGACAAAAAACGTCTGCAGATTTAGAAAATCCTTGCATGTGTACCCCGCTTAAAACTATTAAAGACAAGACAGTACCATTGTGAATACTGACCTTTCCATCCATGTTGGCAATGCTACAGTTGCACTCAGTTGCTCCATAGAACTCGCCAATCTGTGCCACCCCAAACCTCTCTGTAAAAGCTTCCCACACACTGGGTCGTAACCCATTTCCCACTGCCAGTCGGACTTTGTGACCCTTCTCTGATGGTCGAACTGGCTGAGACAGGAGATAGCGGCAGATTTCCCCAATATACTGCACAACCTGCAAGGGAAAGTAGTTTTCTTATTATAGCAACATTATGTACAAATTATTATTTCATAGATTTTGATTAAAAAAAATATGGCACATCACATATTTTCACAGCTTAGGTTCTTACAGTGCAGTTGTATTTAATGCAGTCTTCCCAGAAGCGACTGGCTGAGAATTTCTTCTTCACAACGACGGTGAGGCCATGGATCAGAGACTGACCTACTCCTACTATGTTACCTGAAAGAGAAGACAGGTACACTTAAGGTCAAGAAATCCTGAGGGAGAAAAAAATTACTCATCACGAGGCAAAGGCTCATATTACATACCAGCTGAGTGGTAGAGAGGCAGGCAGTCATAGATGATGTCATCAGGTCTCATGCGGAAAGCAAAATACCCAAAAGCAGCAATTCTGTAGTAACTGTTTTGGCAAACGGGAAGGAAACCATTTGAACATCAACTGTAATAATATTGAAATTTAATGGTTTTTGTGGGAGATCGTTTTGAGGCAAAGTATGTAACATCTAAGAACAGTGTAATCTTAGCCCCTTCCCTCCATTCAGAAAAAAGGAAACAGCAGCAGTGATGTGAGCATTACAGTGGAAAAAACTGAAGAAAAGAAAGAAAGAAACAAAAAAACACGAAATAGAAAAGCCAATTCCAGGACAAAACAAACAAACAAACAAAAAAAAAAGTGCAAGTCAGTGGGGAGAGACAAGTACTGATTTTTAACTGTTTTAATTTATTCATCATTTACACATATGATGTGTGTCACGTTTAAAAGCTAAATTTTAAAGTCAGTTTGTATTTGTATAATGTGGATGGGCTCAATATAACTTTTTCCAACATGTCCTATTTAGAGTTGGTCATGATGTCTCTGCAGCTTCAACATGACCAGAATTGGAACAATTTTTGCTTCTTGTAAAAATTTTTCAAGCACCAACTTGAAAAACAAGCTAAAATATATCAAGTTAATGGCTGTTTAAAGGTCAGAAATATGTATCAGAGAACAAGAGATGCAGTCCAATGAGTCATTTTAACACAAAGCCTACTATCTCTACCACAAATTGTGACTTTTCTGACTTGCAAAATTAAATTCTATTTTTAAGAGACATATCATATGGTGGCACAACTCAAGCAGGATCAAAAATCATGTCTCTCACTACTAACTGCCGTTGTTTTTTTTCCAAGTTAGGTCACATGGGGCATGGCAGAATGGGTGGGACTTCAGTCAAATAACAAAGGTGAGAGCTGTTTTCACAGCATTTTTGCACTGAAATGCACAAAAATGTTTTTCACATCTTTGCAAAATTCTATGACAATGTAGAATAAAATACAACTGAAGCACAACTTCTTTTTTCTCCTCTATCCTGTTGTGCATCTGTGAAAACAAGACAACAAAAAGAGGTGTTCATGTGCTCTACTTAGAATTTTATCTCTCAGACAGAACTGCAGTCCCTAGTGGGGTTAGTGAAGTGAGTTTTTATATTGTTCTACATACTACTGTTACTGACTTAAAGTACAAACACAAAGCCAGAGAGTCATCCCCCTAGGAAGAAAAATAAACACAAAACAAGGAAGGAGGAAAATTTGAGATACAGAGAAGGGGCAGAGTCTCTGCAAATAAATACAGGACATCATCACATTGACGGAAGCGATAAATTAGAGAGATTATTACATAAGAAGTCAACATTTTGTTTTCAAAAAGAAAGTAAGAAAACATACCGGCTATGTACCACAATGGCAGCTTTGGGCAGTCCTGTGGTGCCTGAAGTGTAAATATAAAACAGACGATCTGTGGAGAAAATACCAAAGCATTAGAAATGTAACACAGCAGCTCTTATATACACATGTTCACAGCATTTCAGTCTCTGCCAGTGTCAGTGAAGGCAGAACAGAAAGTCTAGTGTCCGACTTCAATCACGGTTTTGTTTAATTTTTTTCTGTCTTTTGCGTTGTGTGTGAGCTTCCACTTTTAATGTTGAATTATACACCTATAAGTCTAAGACAGCGCTACAAAGCTGTGAAGTCTGGTTTGTTATTTAGACAATACACCCTTCAACAGGTCCACATGTTTTGATAAAGTCAACCGTTGAATTCACAATAGCTCATAAACATCAAAGTTCTACACAATGAAGTAATTGCTCTGTTTGGCTTAATGGTACATGATTGTTGGCAAGCAAATTTACAGGCAGTGAGAGAAAAATGAAGTGCTAAGGCACATACACTTTGGAAATTCAACATAAAAGCAAAAACAACAGAAAACATAGCTTAAGGAAATCACTCTGCATATGCTGTTAAAAAAAAAACCTCAGGGATACATAATGAGACTTCAACTGAGTCCGATTTTTTGTAATTATTAGTAGATAAACTACCAACCATTCATGTTCTTGGGTGGAGAACAAGGTGAGGGTGGATACCTCGCCGCAGAGGCTAAAAGTGGATCCAGATGCTGAGAACCCAGATTTGCCAGATGTTCTGCACTGATCTCGCCAGTACAAAACCGTAATATGGATTGGCTGACAGAGGAATTTACCTCCAGCATGGCTGAAATTTAGAGAGGATAATAAGATCGAGATGAAAAGAAAGCACTAAAACCACTGCATTTTACATAAAAAAAAGTCCAATACATTTTCAGTTGTGCAAGGACGACAAAATCTATTAACTATAATACTCTCCTTTTTTCAGTATAGACTTTGAAAAGATCTGACCAATTATATTTTAGATATTGATCACAGCATTTCTGCTCATTGAAAGTATATTTAGAATGGTAATCAAAAATATCCACAATGTTGTTCAATAGTTAAGCATCATTGTGTACATTGCAAATATTGGTAATTATATTAATATTACTTGTTGTTAAAATGAACATTTATTATGTCCACAAAGTCATTTTCCTTGGACAAATCACATTGTTACTGTTGTTCATGCACATTTTTTCCTTAATTACAAATATCCATAACTGCAATTATAATATCCAGTACATGAAGAATCTCCCATATCCAGAACAACTTTGTGAACATTTAAAATGGTATTTTCCCTGGTCCTAATGTAATTTGGATATTCAAATTAATATTACAACTATCTGTAACTAAAATTAAGATTAGGAATTGCACTGTAGATATCTCAAATTCACATTTTTCTGGTAAGAATTGTATTATAGATGTACAGAATGTCCATACAGTACATCAAAAAAGCAACTGTGGATATCTGAAATAGAGAGTATATGAATGTAAAAAAGCTAAGTAATCTGTCCTAGAAATAATGACATTGTAGATGTCTGGAATGTTCATTCTGACAAGGAAGAATTTAATTTACTGATATCTATAATATTCAGCGAATTCAGTCTTCGTTCTATTAAATGTTAAACTGATTGTCATGAGAAAACTACATTTTACAGAAGAAAATTAATGTTAGAGAATAAATCATTCAGTTGATAAATCCACACTCATGCGAGAGACCACATAGAAATGGGAAGTCAAGTGTTTGTGTACAATAAGACAAATGTTGACACATTTAAGTAACAAATGATTGTGTCATCCCAAACAGCATGCCCTTAGTACATAACATGTCAGAGGCACAGTCATTAACATTGCTTATACTCCACAGAGGCACAATGGATATCACCAGTGGGACTCTACAGTAATGTTAAGCATCTTTCTTCTAAATTATTTTGCTGAATGAAAAGTAGGATCATGTACCTCAGTGTTTCAGAGTACACCCCTCCACTGTTAGTCTGTAAGAATGTTTCATCCTTGTTTAGGTTTCCCAGGAGAAGAAACACATTCTTACCATCAGTGAGTTCAGCTCCAAACACGATAGCCCGTGACCCTGACACCCCAAGACAATGCAGCAGGGAGTCATGGCGGAGGTTAAAGTTGATGAGTGCTGCTTCAACCCCCACCTTAGCCAATCCCAGCCAAAGTGCTACCTGTAACGGCCTGCTTTCCATGAAGAGCGACACCACATCTCCAGACGCCCACCCCTGACCCCTGGCCCAGTGGGCGACAGCATTAGACAGCTCGTCCAGTTGGGTGAAGGTCCAGGTCTCCCCTGTGGCCTCATAGATTAGTGCTGGTTTGTTTGGGTGGAGTTTTACTGTCTGGGCAAAGATGGAAGGAATATTGCTCCCATTCCGCATGTAACGCCACAAAGCCATCTTCACCCTCAACAGCACATACAGGCCACTGAGGAGGACCACAAGAAGGACAGGGAGAGGAAGGAGATGTAAACAAACATGTTCACCCAGGAGCATACACACGAGTGGATTTGGACATGTCTGACTTACTTCAGGTCTCTTTTGGCAGTGCGAGCTGCAATGTAGAAGTATTTCCAACTTTTGGTGCCCAGATACACACCCAGGCCTGCTGCTAGACTCCAGGACCAGGACACCCCGAAGAGACGTAGCAGTCCCACTGATCCCAGAGAGGCTGAGACACTCGCCACATTGTGCATTCTTGTCATGAAGTAAACAGAGAAAGAAGGGGAGCTTTGAGAACACAACTGACAAAGGCTGAAACATACTCAAGAGGTTATATTGGGACACACACTATGACATTATGCTGAAAGTGAGCACAGTTGGCACCTAACTATCAGTAGTCCCACATTTAATCAGTACACACAAATAGCATTAAAACTAGCCACTGTATACAACTTACCTACGAACCAACGCACTGAATGGCTGTTACCTTTCACCCGATTACACTGCTGCTCTGCACAACTTTTTACTCAACTTTCGTGGAACTTTTGGCGTGTTCGGGTCCTCCTCTCTGCTTCCGACAACACGTTGAAGATCCAAATTGACCCAGTTTCACTCAAGTCGGAAGTTTTCTAAAGTGTCAGGACAGTTTTACAGTTCACTGCTCGCCTGCGCGGTTGTTGTTTCGTGTTAAAACGTTAGAATTCAATCGGTATTTCAAGTATGTCCGACGTACGTGAAGGCGTCCCGTTACCCAGCATCCAAGAGGAGAGCTCAGAGTTCGGGCCCGACTGGCATAACAAACCGAAATCTGAATGGGAGCAGGGAAATGCAGTGAATAGGCTATTTTCTGTACTCCATATTGAATAGGGGTCATTGCCGAGGAAGCACCGCCCACTCTAGTGAGAGTGTTCACTCACAGATCAGTCATTGGTTGATCTGCACGCCCGTCAACTTTTTCTCAAATCTGATTGGATTATTCTACACTCGCCCTGCTGCCCAACTATGGGATTTGCAGGTGGCTGCAGTTCATAGTAGGACGAACCGGTACAGACTACTAACTATGTCGTGAAATGTTACAAAAGTCTCTTTACACATTTTTTTTTTTTTACAAACTGCATTTTAATAATTTTTGAATTATATTGACCTCATCATACAATAACATGGCAGAGTTAATCTTAAATCCACACTTAATGTTTTATTTCAGCAAAAAATGACAGGAAGTAAGTCCAACATCAACATGCTCATTGCAAATTGAAAACCTCCCTGTTAGTAGAGCTATATGTAGGTCTCTTGGTGTTGAAAGCACAACAAACTCTGAAAAGCACTGCCCGCCTCAGTAAGATGTAAACCCAAGGATCCAGGATCTGATTCCAGGAGGCCATGCGTAGGCCCAGGAGGATGAACCTGTCTGGAAGGGCTGGACTTGGGTCGAACTGCATCACAAGAACATGGATCTGCGGTGTTGATAGAGGTGAGAGACAGAATCACACATTATATCTAATACTTTGCACAGAAACACTGACTTTAATATTACAAATTAGGGACGCTTATGCTTTTTTATTCGACATATTCCTTCTACATCACTACATCCTAGTGGTAAAAAGTATATATATATACATATATATATATATATAAAGCTATCTAGGCTGTATGAAAATGTGCTCATTTTGAATATTTGTGATAAACTGAGGGAATAAATGTTCCTTTATGGCTAGTAAAAAGAAAGGGGAAAAAAAAATCTAAAGTCCTTCCTGATCCTTCTTGGATTGTTTGGTAGAGGCTTTATCACAAGCCTGACAGTATACTTTTTTTCTAAGCTCATTAAAGTTGACTTTTTAGAAATACATGCCTCTCCAAGGATGACAATAGTACAAACATATGATGATTTTTGCACATCATGATGCATGGCTGCAGAATAAACAAGCTAGCAATATATAAAGTAGCTACTTGAGCTTAGCTTCAGTAAAATGTGAATCTAGCAGTGACATGAATATAATCAGAACATAGTGATTGGGATCATTTTACTGCATTGTACTTTGAGTAAATTTCATTTGTTTCAGTTCAATAAGGTTTTCAGCATGGAACTTTTATATGTAGACAAGTATTTTCACAACGTATTATTTGGGCTGTAACTAAATTAAACATTATGAAAACTTTTCCCACTCGTGACCTTTTATTATCACAGTGAAATGGTGCTAAATATAATTATGTGGTTTGAGACAATTCGAAAAAGCAGTACTCACTAGGAAAGGACTCCAGCACACACAGGAAACAACAGTGATCACTGCCAGTTGTACCATCATTTCAACATCCAATGAACAAAATGAAGTGGAAGATGAAGCAGTTGATGCTCTCCGCATGCAGTAGGCTGCTGATTTGGTATTAACATTCTGGGTCTTCTTTCTAGCCTGCAGCAATGCCAGACCACTCAGGATGTTGCACAGCAGGGAAACAGTGAGTGCAGTGATCCCAAGACATGAGAAAGCGAGTGCAAGATTTCTCTCTGTTGTCGACTGCGGACCATGGACGGGCAAGAAACACCAAGTTCCTGGAGACTGAGTGGTGTAAGTACCAATATCACATAAAGGTAGAACTGCAAGTATGAGTGCAAGAGAAGACAAAAATAACACAACTCCTCTCACATGAGCCACTGTGATCATACTAGAATGAAAAAATGGATAGGTAATGGCAATGAAGCGCTCCACTGCCATGGCACAACCCAACAGCAAAGGGCATAAACCGAAAAATACCATACACGCCCCAAAAATTTGGCAGAAAATTATACTGGGCTTCCCAGTTCCTATTTTAAAACTCTGCTTTATATGCAGGTACATGGCAAAGGCCCCTGGGATGACATGACCAGCAAGGTCAGCCAGTAGTAAAACCACAGTTAGTAGTAGAAACGGAGCTTTAGATTGTCTTCGAAATCGGAATCGAGATTTAACCAAGATGCCAAGAGCAGTGAGGTTGGAAACAGTCCCTAGTATCATAGTGAAACATGATATCCATAAGGTCGATGACTTGATTGGTGGTAATGTACTGCTGTTCAGCCACATACTCGGCTGTTCAGAAGAGCTGATATTTAGTTTCTCATGGAGGATGGATGGTGTGGTCATGAGTAGAGATGGTGTCTTCATCTTCAGAGTCATCTACAGAGAAGTACAGTAAAGTTAAAAATTAAATAGAATACTTTATTTACCCTACCCTGGGAAAAATTTCACAGTTACAGCAGTATAATAAAGTGCAGAAATTCTCCTATATAAATAGTAGAGACAGGAAGACAGTAAGAAAAAAAAGCCCTTTAGGCATTTCTTTTATTATAACACCTAGCACAAAATTCATGTACAGTTGCGAAAAAAATTATTAAATCATCAACAATCATCAAAAACAATGTTTAAGAAATCAAGTACTCACTCCTGCGTGTATCATGTGACTAAAACGGGTAGAAAAGAAAACATGGAATGTCCAGAAGCACTGTTTTTGTCAGTACAATGACATAGCTACTGAGGTAAACACTGAAGTGATTTTGGTTATTATCAAGAAAACATAGAAAATGGATAGATATCAGCTTTGATATTAAACTCTTATGAGCTTTTTTTGTTGTTGTTATCATTATATTTGGCCAAACAATTGTACTTTTATTCGGATCAGGCGTTAAAATGAACTAGAAACTGAAGAAAACAAAGGCGGTCGGATCTTTTTTCCGCTATATCAGTGAGTCTTGGAATTTAGACCTTGATTAGCAGAGCTTTTACTTCTAATATAGTCATGAAGATGAATGATGACACCATGACGCAATAACATTATTGCAGCCTTGGGGATTATAGAACAATAAGATTTAATGAGGTTAAATTCCCAGGTCACAGCAAAATACAATAATATGGACTGACTTTAGCTAAATTAACTTTCAGACATTGAGGAAATGAATTCTTTCTCCTACTTTCCAAACACTGTTGATGCACGCTTCACAAAATGCTCTTATTCTCAGCACATTTCCAATTTATAATCGTCTCACCTTGCTCAATTCTCTTTTCCTCTGGCTGAAAGCTCACCATCCCACCCCTACAACTTTTTCCACTTCATTGTTACTCTAACTCATTACTCCATCTCAGCTTATCTTTTGGCTTTGGCTGAACTGTCATTATGATGGGAATGTGCCTCGGGTGGCGTGTCAGTACTGAAAAGAGAAATAGTTGGTTTTAAAATGGGTGTAAAAGAATGACTTTTCTTTAAAAATGCCCTGTTTTGATCCAACAAAAGTATGATGCAAAGGACAAAAGGCTTGAATACATTCACAGCTAATAAGATTTTAATATTCACAATTATGTTAACTTCAGTTGGTCCTTTTTCATCCTTAAATCAGATAAACTGCTGGACATCATTGACTTATGACCGCAATCTATGCCTTCAAGTCCACCTGCACTGAAATTACAGACCTTCACAATAAACTCCTCCCTGCAACATAGTTCAAACCAGATCAAAACACATTGTCTATTGTTTTTTTTTTTTCCACTTATTTATTTTTTTCCTCTTTTACTTCTTCAGTTATCATCAGTACATGCACGTAGAAACAACTTACCTGGATGTCAGACCTTTCTGACAATAACTCATAGGTTTGGAAAATGAGATAATTCAAGTTTACTATGTAAATTCTTCCAAGAGATATTAGGGACTAAAGCTGTATTTCATAAAGCAACGGTGTTTTACCACGTCAATCACTTTTCAACCCTCTCTGGCATAAATAACAGACTAACAATTCTAATTTACTGGTTTGAGATAGCTCGACATCCTTAACTTCTCATGAATAATAATATTAATAATAAAAGCAATAACGTTTAAAGTAATATTTTTACACATATTAGATGGATCGTACCTGTCCTACATAACCACTGTGGTTGCTCGTCTTGATTTATATTCCATCTTCAGTTGTTTGCTACTTCAAGAGAAGAATGCGCCAACTATGTTGTCCATGCATTACCGGTCAATAGTTTTGAATAATAAATGAAATTTACCATCTGATGACTCCAGACGAACGTTGGACCCTTTGGAATGGGAGAAAAATGAGAGGGGATGAGTTTTAACTCCTCAGTGTCTTGCCTGCAGAGCGGCTGAATTATCACCGTTGACCACAGTCAGCCTCCTTTCCTTTTAAAGTCTGTGACAGTTTCTGTTTCTCCTCTGCATGGTCATCTCTCTCTCTCTCTCTTTCTCTCTTTCTCTCTCTCTCTCTCTCTAGAGACTTGGTAGTTATTTTATCTCTACATGCTGGACTTCTGTTTCCCACTCTCCTTTCCTTCTGGGCATAGTCCTCTCCTTTAACCTGATGCGATCTCGTCTTTCACTGTTGTTTTGTATCAATACTCGGGTCTTAATTTGGTTTCTCAATTCTCCATCACAGATTCATTTCTCACACGGCTTTGGGTTCAAAGTAATTCAAGCGTTTATCACATAAATAAAACCACAGTAGTCATTCCGGAGTCATAAAGGCTACAGATGAATTGAAGCCTTGAGCTTTTGTAGTGCGCTTTCCGTATCCAGTTTGCTAAAAATTCCTGGAAAATAAAAATTTCCCAATGAACATCATCCATCATCCAGTGACTACCATCAGATATTTTGAAATGCATGCATATTTTAAAAACACCGCTGTGATAAAAAAACATTCTCTGAGGGTGAGAGGCAGTGGTGACTCCACCAGTGTTTATAAATGTTTAAAGAGGGAATAATTTTTATCTGCACAGTTAGACTGGCTCAGAGATATGCTGGATACCAATTCTGTGTTGCATTCAAGGGTTTCAGACTTCATAGGTTTTTTTCTTGACCACTGTGTGTGTGATCTCATATAAACAGGAAGAACAAGGAAAAACCTTCCACTTCCTCTGCATGTTTCTGTTTTTTTTTTTTCACAAATCAGCCTCTACCAAAAATAAGCAAAAAAGCGCAAAAGGAATGTCCACCATGCATTTCTTAAGTGAAATGAAGTGTTTCAATTTCAAACCCTTAGTTTATTGATGCCTTTACTTGGACTGCAACATAAAACCATGATGGTTTTTTTTTATCTTTCAGTGGCAGAAAACTAATTTAGGCTGCACAATAAATCAAATTACCCAAGGCTAGTGCTTGAAATAAGAGAACACATATCACAATATTTATTTTGCTTTACAGTGTCCAGGAGAGGCATAAGTATAAAAACAACTGAAATACATAAGAACATAAATAATACACACTTTGAAAAAGCACTTCAGAAATACACACCAGGATAATCATTATGATCATACGATAGCGATCAGAAAAATCTAAATTTGTCCTTAGTTGGTGCTTAAAACAGTACAAGTATTAAAATAGACTATAATATAATATAATATAATATAATATAATATAAAAAGCCATGTTCAAGTTTTAAACATTCCTAAAATTAAATGCACTAATACTTATGTGATAAATGTTACATGTTACACCAGCATTTATTCATATATGTAGCAACACTATATACAGACAAAAATACTAAAAATAAATCTGTGTCATTATTTTCCTCCTTTTGTTATTTATATTTTGATTAATTTAAATATGACGGACATTATACTACCAGAAAGTGCTTTCTTAAAAAAAAAAAAAATCTTTTAGGTCATTTTTAATGCTTGATTAAAGTACCTGGATGACAAAACAAGCTATACAGGATGTGGAAAATGTGATACATGTTTTGGTATTTGGTCCAAAATCAGGATATTTTTAATACATAAACATAAAATAAAATTGAAGCACATTGTAGGTTTAGGTCATTTAACCAGCCTTAAGATAATGGGGTCACCATGTAAATTATCCCTGCTTCCTTTAGGGAATCGTTCATGTATATTACATTAAAAACACATTTTCTTTCCAGTATGAAGATAATCACAAAACATGGAAAAGGAAGACTTTAAAGTGATATTATTTACAATATTTTGCAGTAAAGCAGATGCAATGAATACCAAAGAAAAAGGAAGATAGTGAAAGTACAGCTGAAATGGTAAAACTTTAATTCCAGTCATTCGTTAGCTCTTCAGAGATGAGACTCGCCTGTGTCTTGGGTACTCTTAGATCCCTGAAGATGACAGAAATGATCAGTCATGACATATGCATTGAAAACTTTTCTACCCTTCATCTAAACTTGTACGCCCTCAGAACCTCATAAACTTTCCAAAAATATCTCCTAAAGTACAACTATTAGTAAAACGTCTTTAAAGGAAATGCCACTATGCCGTGGATATAATTCAGTTTTTGGTTTATTTTCAGTTTTTGGATGATTAACAAAAAATAATAAAGGGCATATTTTCTGGTTTATACTCGCTTCTCTCTATCCTTTAGATTCTAGTTTTGTTTTATGTTTTTGTTTTTATTAAGACATATGGATTACATGTACTTACATTGTAGTAAAATGAGTAAATCTGACTATAAAGATTGCTTGTTTCTTTTTTTTTGTTGTTGTCAGATATAAGTTTATTTTTGTATCTGATAAAAAAGAAACAAAGAATCTTTATACCCTTTGTACACTGCAAAAAAAAATCTAAATCTCATCACTTAAAATAAGACATAATCACTTAAAGAGTAACTTTTCAGTGAGATATTAGAACTTATTTTTAGACAATATACCTTGAAAATCATAATAAGCTAATTTTTACTTGTTCCATTGGCAGAAAAAAAAAATCTGCCAATGGAACAATTGAAAATTAACTTGTTAATATTTCTTGAAATAAGATTTTCCAGATCTATTGTCTAAAAATAAGTTCTTATATCTTGCTGAAAAATTACTGTCTTATTTTAAGTGTGTTGAGATATTTTGACTAGAAATGAGAAAAATACAGTTGGTAGGTTTTTGATTTTTGCAGTGTAGACAGTATCAACCTGATTGGATGAGTAAATGTAAGGGTTAGATCACATAATACAGAAGAGTTTAATCATAAAATGTAGTTCTTACTTGTGCTTTGCTGGAATTTGAGTAACCAAACTCTGAGTATCTCTTCTTCTGTGGTGCACAGAATCTGGACAGGATGTTTCCATACTCCTCCCTCACCTACAACCAGAGAACAAATTGAGTTGTGACGTCAATAATCATTGCAGTTTTATATCCTGAGCTCTTCATCTATCTGTGTGTGTGGGAGGGGGGGTACAATGGCCCACCTGTTTAGAAAACAGACAATGCATGACAAAAAGCATAACCCCTTGAAGGCTGCCAAAGATGGTAAACAGGTAAGACATGATTATTGTCTTCTCCTCAAACTGGAAGCAACCAAAGATCCACATGGTTCCCAGCACACACAGCTGAGCGACTGCAGTAATGATGAATGTCCTGCAGGGGGCAACAGAGACACACACACAGGCTCAATCTGAGGCACAGGAAAGAGGATGGAGTCTTGTTTCTGTCTTTTTTTCTCCTTCAGATGACACATACGCACATGTTTACATACATCCGTACTCTATCCTTCACATATAAACAGTATAAATAAAGCCTTATGACTCACTTTATTTTCTGCAGATTGTCCAGGTCAGGGTTTAAGCTTGAGAACTTCTGTGCTAACTTCCACACTGTGATGAGGAAGAAGAAAATGTTCACCTACAACACAAAAGAGATGGAGTTTGAAACAGCAGTGAGGTCGACCTTTGGCACACTATTGACTCAGTGCAATATTTTCTTCCTTACAATGATGATGACACAGGCGGGACCAAAGAAACTCCAGATGGATTGCAGGCTTAGCCAGCAACTGTAATGTATATTGAAAAACTGTTAGGCAGACACTGTCAGGCTACTGCTAACTGTGTTTGTGGTATAAATTACAAAAAAAAAGAGAAAATAATGCAAAATCAGCATCAGTATAAGGTACATACTATCTCTTGGTGCCATATCCTTTGGCATTAACCAAAGCAGTGATTGTGACAATTACAGCTGGAACTCCATAGCCGCCTGCCATCATGTAAAGGGGTTTGAAGGTGGTGTTAAAGACTAGAACAACCATCCTGAAGAGCTGTATGCCTTCCAGACACATCCAACAAAATGCAGCCAAGTAGAAGAAATGCAGCAGCCCAGCTACCACTGCACAGCCAACCTAATGCAGAAGGGAGAGATGAAGAGTGGAAAGACAGCAGTGAAAAAAAGGACAAAATATGCTGAAAAATGTCGAGAAAAGCTATGGAGACAATTCAGCAACTGTAGTTGTTAAATTGGTGTTTATAAATCTATAGGCCAGACATAGAGAAGTTGTGCTTTATATCTTTTTCACTGCAGCTTATGACAGAAACAGAAACTCAGACTGCAATCATCTGGACTGTCCAGCATTTTGACAGCTCAACATTTGCTTTGTAACAAAAATAGTTCCCTTATTTATTTACCGGATTCCCTGTACGGGAAATGCCTGCGAGAAATATAACAATGGCAATGAAGAGGCTGATGCAGAGGTTCAAGTGAATGGTGGTTCTGGGGCTCTGGATGGAGCGGATCAGTGAGAACGTCAAGATGCAGATGAAGAGGCAAATGAGTGACAGGGACAGACCCACCCAAGTGATGAGCTGCAACTCAAACTTGTCCTTTAGGAAGAGGGAGAAAAATGAAAGTTACTTCACTACACAGAAAAGACTGAGATAAAAATAATCTACATATGCTATTTATAATGAGAGTTTAACCTCCATCTCATAGAGGGCCATGAGCACAGCAAAACTGCTGAGGTGGTGACATGAACACACTGTGTGTGTTTGGTTTGACTCCTCCAACACCACATCACAGCCATTAGCAGACCATGTTCCTCCTGCTTCTGAGGAATTCCAGAACACACAGGTGCGGTTTTCACTTGTCTGCAAAAATATATTGATCAAATGGTCAAACCATGGAGATAATAATAATTATAGATGGAATATTTGTACTGCAGAAGCATACAAATATAGTTACCTTTTCCAGGTGGTGGAAAGTTAATTTTACTGGTTCACTGAGGTGGCTTGTGTGTTTGTTACTGACAGTGACAGTTACAATTTTAGAGTTGATTTTGTAGTTTTTATTCTCTTCTTTAATCATCCCACTGAAGAATCCATTTGCATAGTCCTCGAGGTTTGTGTAAGTCAGCAATGACGCTGTTACAAAGCCTTTCAAAGCAGAACAACACTGGTTGAAGTGGACGCTCATTACGTTCAAATTCATTTGTGGTAATGCAAGCTAACTATATGATTGTTACCAGGGTAATGGGAGGGCTCTCCTGCAGCTGTTTCCAATTGCATATCCAGCTGGACATGCTTAGTTGATAAAGTCACAGCTCCCTGTGGAAGGACAGCTCCCTTATGTATCAGCAGCTCCAGATCTGATTCAGATACAAACATAAGCATGTGATGACTTTTTGGCATTTTTTCAGCTATTCAGATGTATCACCATTATAAATGAAATAGTAAAAAAAAAAAGTTTCTAGTTTTGTGATGGGAAACTATATTTAACCTCCATGAGTTGAGGATTTCTTGGTTCCTGGGGGCTTATTGAAGGGTGCTATTAGCTTCAAAATTATCTCCACTGCGTCCAAAAAGGTGGAGACTTTCCTGTTATCATGGAGGGATCCGCTGAACAAGACTTCATCAATCACAGCCAACAGTTTCTACAGCAGAGAGAGGAGGGGCAGAAAGTACAATGTAAGCATGTGCAGGATGAAACAGGAGACAGACTGAGGCAGACACACAGACTACATGCCAACACAGGTCAGAATAAACAAACTACAAGGCTGAGAACAGACTCCAATACCAGAGCTCGAAAGGCCCAAAACTTCCTGTTTCTGTGTTTGTTACAAGAACATTGGTATATTCAGGGGCTTAAAGTGAGCGAACTACTTGCACGAATAACTTGGACGTAAAAATTGACCGAATAGAAAAAACTATTTCGCCAAAACTCTGCCTTTTCCATTAAAGGTTTTTGCACTGGGAAGAGGTGGTGTTTCAGGCGTAGTGCAACATGCAAAAACTCTTTTACCTCAACTAGAGTCATGTGACTAAAAAAAGACCGGATGTTGACAGATGAAGACGAGTTTTAAAAGAAACATGATGCAGGTGATGTACAGGGGTGGAGGAAGTAAAACTAACAATACCCTGCAAAATATTTACTCAAGTAAAAGTACTAAGTACTTCCTTTAAAATGTTCTTTAAAGTCTAAAAGTCAAAGTACTCACACTGTGTCATTGTGATACAGAATGTAGACATACTTATTTATGCCTCTGCCAATGTCACTGCTCAGTGTCACAACTAGATTATGTGGATTGAACAGATTGGTGTCGATATTGTGTGTGAGATTTTTCATGTAAGATTTAGACGAAAAGTAAAAAAAAAAAAGATTTAGACGAAAAGATGTTAATATAATGTAACGAGTAACAGTATCAGTTTCTGAAATGTAAGGAATAGAAAATACAGATAACTGCCACAAAATGTAGTGAAGTAAAAGTAAAAGTATGCGTTATTATTTTTACTTAACTAAAGTACAAATACAAAAAAAGTACAGTAACAAAGTACAAATATTTTGTTACATTCCACCACTGGATATATGCACATATAGCATTTTCATTCATTTATGAGTTGGAATACCTTCAGCATGTCTTCACCATCCAAGTCTGTTGGATTCTCACTCTCTGTTAGTTCTATACAACTGCCTCTCAGCTGCACCATAAGATCATGTGTGATGTGAGATTTCTATCAGAGAGAAAGTTCATATAAGTTAATAAAGCATTAACATATATGGTATGATGAATAATGATGAACATGTATTTTTTTTTTTTTTTTTTTTACCTCTTTCAGATCTTTCATATCTTTGAAGTCATCACAGTTTAAAGCTGGAAAAAGGGTGGATTTTATTAAACAAGCATTAATGCCACAGGGGTCAAAATCACATTGGTTCAGGGGCCACATACAGCCCAGTACGACTTAAAGTGGGCCGCATCATTAAAATAATAATATAATAATATATAAATCATATCAGTTGCACAATTATATGTGTAATTTCTATGTTTTAGTGTGAAAAAAGTAAAATTGGAGTATTAAAATGTTTACATCTACAAACTATCCTTTAAAAACATGAGAAAAACATGAGAAATTTATTACGAAAAAGGTGCAATTTTTACAATTCATGCCATTATTTGGCCTCAGTTCCTCATTTTCACATGTTCATTGTAACGTACAGATCACAGTGGATCTACAAATACACAAAGTATTTAATAACAGGTAGAATATTGATACAATTACACTGAATTCTCTTGAGAAATTCCTGGTTCATATTTGTTCAGGTTCACATTTTTTGTAAAAGGCTAATCTGTAAATGTAAATATTTTTATTATAAAAATAAATTTATTAAGAAAAAGGAAAACACAAAATGGATAGAATATTGGTACAATTACACAATTTTCTTGAGACATTTCTGGTTGTTCATGTTTTTTGTAAAAGGCAAATTTGTAAACGTAAACTTTTAACTTTTTTTACACTAAAAAAAAGAGGGAAAAAATTGTGGTTTTCATTATTTATAGTTTATTATTGTAGCTTTCTTTTAATAGTGTGGCCCATTTTAGATTGAATTGACCTGAAATTATTTTAACATCTTTGATTGTTCATATCTTCAGTGTAATTTTTGTATTTCACTAATTCACCCCGTGGGCTGGATTGGACCCTTTGGCGCACTGTCATATTCTTACCAGTGCAGCGTGATGCTTTGTTGCCATAGTTAGTGAAGCCTGCATGGCATGCACAGTAATGGCCACTGGCTTCACGGTGGCAGGTTCCATTTCCGCAGATTGTTGTATCAATCATACATATGTCTAAAATGGAAACAAATCAGTACGAGGAAAATGGTTAGACTGTGTGTTTCACGCAGTTTTAATGGAACAATAAATATCCTGCTCCACAAAAAACAGTTATATTCAAAATAGTGCTGTTTGGAGTTTTAAGGACAACACACAGGGGAAAATGAGATAATAAACCACGCACAGGAAGCACAGAGGTCAAAGACAAAACCAAAACAGAGCCTCTAAACCACACCACACTCATCCGAGTCCATTCCCTGCAACCAGATAATATACTATCATCAATATACAAACTATACGTGAAAGTATTAATGCAATAAAATCTGAATATTCACAACAGAATAACTCAAATCACTTTACCGAACAGCATAAATCTCACAAGAAGAACTGATAAAATTAAATAGATAAGCTAGTTGAGTTACATTTGAGTTAAGCAAGTTAATTGTATGTTTATCTGTTAATGTTTGCATTTTAAGCATAGTTTTTACACAGAAACGACAAAAATATTAACCAATAAAGACCCAAACAGCCATTGATGACCAAAACCATCTACTAATGTAAACTGTTTAATACCTGTTGATCCATTAATTCTATCAATACATGTAAATAATTGGTGTAAAATACAGTTTGTCGTCTTTTCATGGTCATCAGATATGACCCATTTGGATGTTCAAAATCTCTGTAGTTACCATGGAAACACCGTTATCTTCTACAGCATTGATTCACCAGTAAAACCCATAGAATTGGATCAATGACAGTGGATGGACACACTTGGTTTATGTTCAGTTACTGATATGTTTTGCTGAAAAAGTCACTTTTTCTATAGTTTTCTGTTTTTGATATAATAATCTTCAACTTTAATCTGAGTTTTTATGAACATGTACACAATCAATGAATTAAATATAGGTAAATACCTGCTTTCCACTGAAAAATCACAAAATACATAGGATAAATATCATAACATATGGTGATAAATGACTTGAGAAAAGTTAAATATAGAGAAAAAAAATATTTTTGGAATAGCTATAAAAGTAGTAGGTCTTTATGGGTTAATGCAAACATAACAAAATACAAAGATACAAGATATTACAATGACAAAACATGGTATTCAAAGCCCTTCAATGAGCGTTTGAGTTCTACATTTAGAACTGAGTGGTTTACAAATGAGTGGCTCAGCGTAACTTTAATAAACTGTGGAACCCTGTATCTCTTGTTTGATGGCAATAGTTTAGTTCTTTAGTTATTTATGCAGACAAATTCATTGTGATCTTTCTATGATGGCAGATGATCTATTATTACACCCAAGTCTTTGTATGAAAGCACCTGCTTGAATTTTTTTTTTTCCGTTATAAATAACAACAGGAAGTGTATGAGTCACTTCTATTTTGTTTGTCTTCATCTGAAAAACATATCACTCCACTCAAGCACAATTACATAACAAAGATTTTAAAGTTATCATCAAAATTCTTCAGTTTTTTTTTTTTTTTTTTTTGGAGCAGTGCGTAACATTGGTATAGAACAGGGGTGTCAAACATGCAGCCCGGGGGCCAAAACCGGCCCCCCGAAGGGTCCAATCCAGCCCCTGGGATGAATTAGTCAAATAGAAAAATTACACTGAAGATATTAACTATTAAAAACGTTCAAATAATTTTACATCAGACCAATCAGATACTATCATAATAAACTATAAATAATGAAAAACACATTTTTTTTGCTCAAAAATGCACAAAAATGTTTACATTTACAGCCGAGCCGTTTACAAAAAATATGAACAACCAGAAATGTCTTAACAGAATTCAGTGTAATTGTACCAATATTCTACCTGTTATTAAATATTTTGTGTATTTTTAGATCCACTGTGATCTGTACGTTATAATGAACATGTGAAAATGAGGAACTGAGGCTAAATAAATAAATGGAATAAATTGTAAAAAAAAAAAAAAAAAAATCACTTTTTTTCTTAATAAATTAATTAATAAATAGATGTAAACATTTTAATAATACAATTTTTATTTTTTCACGCTAAAACGTAGTAATTACACATATAATTGTGGATCTGATATCATTTATATATTATTATTATGTGATTATTTTAATGGTCCGGCCCACTTCAGGTCATATTGGGCTGGATGTGGCCCCTGAACCAACATGAGTTTGACCCCCTTGGTATAGAACATTATAATATTAAAACACTTACGTTCACATTGTTCCTGATTCTCAGAGAAGCTAGTCTTTCCAGATTTTAATCCAAAACCTGGATTGCAGACACAGTGGTAACTACCTGCTGTGTTATTACAAACTGCATTTTGACCACAAACATTTCCTGTTTTACATTCATCGATATCTGCAGAAGAAATGAGGGAAAAAAGAGCGACACTTATTATACAGTAGATAAATCACCATAGCTTTACTTAGGGGTATACTCTGGACATGATTTAAGTATTATCACACTATGAAATAATACATTTATATGAGGGTAACTGGGAAATTATGTGTTGCATTAACATGATTCTTTCAAGCATTTTGATTTTAATTAAATGCATTGACTTTACCTGCACTAGGTCATGGAAAAAGGTTGTGGAAAAAGTGCGTCAG
>JAPSES010000069.1:7630742-7649900 GCA_029822895.1 Maxillicosta whitleyi | reverse complement strand
GAAGCAGAATATTGTTAAAATTACACTGATTTTTTCAGTTTGTCCATATTATTCACATTGTTTTAAAGCATAGTTTGCAGATGTAAACATTTTCATGACATAATTTTACGTTTTCCACTCTAAAATATAGAGAAAAGTTTGGAGTTGACATTATTTATATATTATTCTGTTATTATTTTACTTCAGATCAAATTTGGCTGAATGTGGAACTGAACTAAAATGAGTTTGACACCCCTGGTTTAGAGCATAGGTGTCAAACTCCAGTCCTCGGGGGCTGGTATCCTGCATGTTTTTGATATTTCCCTCTTTCAATTAATGATCACCTCATCATCCAGCTCTGCAGAATTCTTATACTGATGCAATGGTTTCCAGGTGTGATAGAAGAGGGAAATATCTAAAACATGCAGGATACTGGCCCTCGAGTACTGGAGTTTGACCCCCCTTGGTTTAGAGTAGTAGTAGAGTAGGTAACGAATGACAAATGACATGGAGTTGATGTATGAACACACTCACAGATGCACAGACGGTACGGTCACTGCCCAGTCGGTACTAATTTGCTGAACAGGAGCGCAGACGTGAGATCCAACATGAGCTGCCGTACTGAATTCTCACTACAATTTAAGTCTGTCTTCCAGCCAATAGATGATCATGGCATGGATCCAAGGTTTATCCTGTTATCTCACAACCTTTTTCCTGCCTGTAGTCAGATAGTGTACATATAGAGTTTGGGCTATTTTGTGTAGGCTGTGTTTGTTTTCTTTTAGTTTCTTTCTGAATTCTCAAACAATGAGGAAGGACCTCCATGTAGCCCAGCTGTCTCAACAACTTCCTGACAAATTTGGAGCAGAAAGGTCAGAATGGAGTCTGAGTAGTCTGGTCTTGACTCACCGCCTTAAACTGTGATGAAATTTTAACTTGGGAATTATATTCCTCTATTTTCCAAAACTAAATACACTCCTACTGAAAATTATTAAATAAATTTCAATGTCAAAATCAAGTTCCCCTCAAGGCCATTTCGTCTTTAACCAAGTGTCGGCCTCTCACATTACACAGTAGCTCAAAAACAAGTGTTTCACTTTACAAAGTAAGAAATATACATCACTGAGATCAAGTCTACACTCTACTCTTACATTTAAAAAAGAAAACGGAAACAGGTGAATGGTGGGGTCCAGGGTTGGAGCCCTGGTGGTGGGGGCTCAACGGAGTGAAGCGAAGCAAAATGTACAATATCAGTGCTTTTAATCACATAAAACTGTATTTTTTTTTAATGATCATAGACTAATAAAATAAATATAACTTAAAGTGATACATAGGGTAGTGAATTCAAAATGAAACCTGTCTCGGTAAAGTGCTTATAAACCACAGTCGCGGGGCTCATCACTAATGGTTACACATCATCCTTCGCCCTCCAACGCCTCAAAATTGCAATGTTTACATTTCCGACAGACCATTTTTTTCCACCTGAGTGCACTGTGCGTGTCCCAGAAACTTCGGAAAACACAGGTCACGCAACTTCAGACCGGCCGAAACAACAGCGGATCATCCATCATGGTGGATTATTCTCCTGAGTGTGTTGCCTTTCTTTCTGTGCTATAGATATCACAAAGGAATCACTGAAAACTACTTAAAGCGTCAGAAAAGTTGAGCTCACGTGTTCTGCCATCTTGGAAAACTAGGTCACGATGAATACTCGGCAATTTCCGTGAGGTGCTCGATCAAAACAAACGCGTGAAGCTCTGATCCGTGAATTTAGCGCACTGTCATCGGCAAAAGTTGGTTCAACTGTTGAAAATGATCAGATTGATAATAATCTTTCTATAGGAATTGAAACGAAGGCTTTTAAATTTATGACATTTTGAATTTACTACCTTATGTGTCACTTCAATCTTACTTTTGGAACTAAAGCAAAGAGTTGGCTTTAATAAGGTTGTCCTCAGTTATGGTGTTGAATTCTATTGCATTCCAAATCATTTAAAATCAGAAACGACAGGATACAGTAGAGGTATAAGCCTGTGTTCGACAACTTTGTGTGACTCACTCAATCATTGCCATTCAAAGTACATGTGGGCGGATAGTTCAGTAAGTAATGCTACGGTCTGCGATGTGGGAGAGTGGGCTCGAACCCCAGCAAGAGCAATGATATTATTTCCAACATGCTCAAATGGGGAGGGGGTGGTGGGGAAAAAAGTGTATCAACATGTAAATTTGACAAATAACAGTAACAAGAATGTATTGTACAATGTTTTGTGATGTAACTTTAGCAGATAGTACAGATTAGAAAGTGTTGCCGCCACTTCATGTGGTTTGTGGTGATGCAAAATGCTGGCCTTTTTAGAAACCACATGCAGATGTTGTTGGCTGTGCCTCCCTGCCGTTAGTGTTGGTTCATGTTAGGCAGAAAGAGATGACCTAAATGGTAAAGAAGAGACAGAATGTTTCTTTAGTTATTGGCTCTTGTTTCTATGTTACCTCAGGTGGGAATTATGAAACAATTGCAAGAACAGAAATAGTTTCATTCATTGTCAAAATTCCATTTCCTCTTTTCTTGCTCTGCTTCCGTTCTTTGGAGAGAGGCCCAGAACGGGAAAATGGAAAATCTGTTTATATTGGTATAAACTCCATGAAGTCAAGAAAGCCACATAACATTAGAATAAAACAATATAATAATTCAAAAAATAATAACAATATAATAACAATAATAATTTAATTCTATTTAAGAAATACATCAATGTTTGAGGAACATAAAAGAACAGCAAAAATGCCACTGAATGCATTTCACTCTGCTTGTCTGTGTGAAATATCATCACACTAAGTTCAAAAGTACTGTAGCTGAGAATTTATGAACTCTGAGGTTTCCTCTTTCTCACACTTTCAGGATGACTTTATTTATACGCTGCTTATGTAACAGTGGAAGATGTGAAGAACTTTGTAGAAGATGTTCTCCAATGTGGTTTGAAGGATGTTGACTACTAGTAATAGCGTTATTTAACTTAAAACTTACAAAGTGCTTTTTAAATGTATTCAAATGTCATAATAATACTTATACATCCATGCTCTTTTTATATTAAAGGAATCACAACATATTAAGTTTGTGAAGGGCAAAATAGATGACGGTATCACAGGGTTAAATCCACTGTGTCACCTTGGGCTGCACAAAATGACTGAAAAGAGGATGTAAAGACAAGGGTGGAGGAGGGCAGTAACTATAGTTCAGCAAAGCACACCATTATATTATTCTTCCTCTTTTCACATGCTGAGTGTGAAAACTTTGTGTAAGTGTTAACGTGTAAAACACACCCATAAGTACAATGACTGATGTAAAAAAAAAAAAAAAAGGATGCCCCATATTTACCCACAGATAATTTAAAGGGCCAGTCAGCTCTTTTACCATCCCATTAAGATCCACAGGTATTGTCATATATTTGACTTACAGATTAAACATTAAAATTTTATATATTATTACTGACTGTTTAGAACAATACAACCGAAGCATGAATTATAAAAGCAAACTCAAACAAGCCAAATGGAAATAAAACAAACACTAAAGCCTCAGGTTTAGTTGCGGCCTTGTTATAATAAAATGTTTTAATCAATTTCTGAGTGTTGACAGATTGAGATACAGAAGAAAATAATTGAATTTTTAAACAGGCTTTTCATTAATTATGTTTTGGCAAAAGGATGCGTCAGACCTGCACAGACTTGTTCACTGCCAAAACACAATAATGTTCTGTTCGGTGTGAAGGTTTTGCCATGGCAAAATAGCATTATCTAGTGGAGACGCATGGCTACTACACAGTTACACACTGAGGTCCCCTTGGACCGGGGGGGGGGTCAAACTCGTGTTGGTTCAGGGGCCACATACAGCCCGATATGACCTGAAGTGGGCCGGATCATTAAAATAATCAGATAATAATACATAAATGATACCAGTTCCACAATTATATGTGTAATTACTATGTTTTAGTGTGAAAAAAGTTAAATTGTATCATCAAAATGTTTATATCTTCAAACTATCCTTTAAAAACACACAAAAAAAAACCATGAAAAAAATACATTTATTAAGAAAAAGGTGCAATTTTTACAATTTATGCCATTATTTGTCCTCAGTTCCTCATTTTCACATGTTTATTATAACGTACAGATCACAGTGGATCTACAATTACACAAAATATTTAATAACAGGCAAAATTTGTGGTTTTCATTATTTATAGTTTAATATGACACTGTTTTATTGGTCTGACCCACTTTAGATTGAATTAACCTAAAATTATTTCAACATCTTTAATTGTTCATATTTTCAGTGTCATTTTTGTATTTCACTAATTCATCCCGCAGGCCGGATTGGACCCTTTGGCGTGCCAGTTTTGGCCCCCGGACCGCATGTTTGACACCCCTGCCTTGGACCAGTCGAGACACTGGTAATGTTGAACAAACTGCCTTTCCCATACGTGTTTAAAGCACTTTATCCTGTACCGTACATTTTCCTTAGGTTTTGTACCAGTAACAATCTATAGCTGTGGACGAGCATCTATTTTCATGTTTGATTACCTTAAAAATTCTTAAAAGTTCTTCTTGGTATTGCAGATTATAGGGAAGGTAGTTTGGAGAGTGTAATAGGTGTGAGATAATTTTAGTGTTGAAAATTATTCTTATCAGGTGCAATGTGGAACAACAATTTACCTCCTGTTATTGGGTTGGAAATTAAGCCAGATCCTCAAACTCAGCAAATTCAGCAAGTTTCAGGAAAACTCCCAAAGATGCTGACTCAAGCATTCCGAGCACGATGGTGGTTTACGTGTACAGTACCAAAGCCAGAGGGCTGCTCCGGGGCAAATGATCAAACCATGTTTTATGTTAACAGCAAAATACTTGCATTGCGGTGGCCTCGTTTACCTCCCTATCCTCAGGTCCAGAACTGAATCTTTTAATCTGTAATGGTTCTGATCATTAGTCTGGATTATCAGGAAAATATGCACACACATTCCCAGCACAGCCCTTGGTACGTTCCCTACATTATGCTTAAAATAATTATTTTACTTTTATTAGGTCACTGTTAAACACTCTTGCTGTACCCAGTGGACGTTTTCCTGTGAGAACGGACTCTGAAGGACAAACAGGCTTCTCCGCTCTTTTACTCCACTTTGTTACACCACAGTTTAATCACTTTTAAATTAAATCTTATCTCATTATTTATTATTGACATTCTCCGTAATGAAAAACACAGCGTTTTTTTTTTTTTTTAACATACTGTGTCATAACTAAGAGCAGAAAATGACTAAATCATTGAACCGTAAATGGATCAATGCATAAACAGTGTTTAAGATGACAACCATTTGAATCATTTACTTCACATTCCTTCTTTTAGCCTGTTTTTCTGCCTGTTTGGGTGTTAAAATAAAGAAGAAGCTGTGAACAACTGGAGACTGAGCTACACTTTCATATAAAACCCAAAGAGACTTCTGAACACAGGAATTAATAAACCACTCACACCAGACAATTAGTTTTTCACAGATGCAATATGAGCATTTTGCATTGATTCCTGTCTTTTCAGCTGTTTCTTTTACACAGCCTGCGGGAAACTGTATTCCTTAAAAGCTCACACACGTCAAAAAGGTTTCAGCTAATTGTCTTTTTTGACTTGAACTTCTATTTTTATCATTCCGGATTGTACTCTGCATCTGTGCTGTTATTAGAGAGCTGTGCAGAGTGGCAGATGCTCTTTTAATTCCCCACAGAGAGGTTAAACTGGACTCTGCTCCGAGGCAGAAATCTGTTCAGAAAATGGATGTGGATACATTTTTGAATCATCTTTCAATTCAGTGTGGTCGGAATAATCATTCAGGCTATGAATCAGACAAAGGATGCACATACTATCCTGCTCAGTACTGTAATTATCAGGACAGACAAGTCAAGGCTGTATTTAATCATGCACAATGAAAAAAAAAACAGGTTTCGCAATTGGATCGACAACAACATAAAAGAGCGTAGGATTGGTAAGGCGCTGCATATTCATGTCTGTGAGACCTCGTTATGAATTCCCCAGGTCTGTCAGTGTTATGTACATATTAAAGGTGTCAGGTTGAGAGTTCTGCCAGGCCTTTGTAAACTTCATCTCTTGCCTCTGAGGTTGTGTTCCGTCCCTGAGGTGCTCAGGTATCCAAGAGAAAACTGTGAAAATTTCATCTCTGGTGAAGCTTTTATCCGCATGGACCACTGCACCTCTCCTCAGGCTCTGACAAACACCTCCTCAATTTGGATGAGGATGTGGAACTGTGGAAAGCCGAGAACCAACCTTGTTACAGTACATTGTATATCCCCTAATGGATGCGCGCTCTGAGTAGATTTACATCTGTCCACAAGCGGACTTGAACAGATCTCTGCTAGTGATAATGAGCAGGAAAAACTGAGCTGACGGCAACACACATCCAAAATCTTACTTTCTTTGTATTCTCCTGAATTTGCCTTAGAGCTGTAATCACAACAATTTCAGATTAGCATTGTTGCCCAAACATTCTCACAGAATTTGACAAAGTATTTTATTACTTTTACAGCAGAATGCAGTCGCTGATTAGTGCATTAAATCTAGACATATCAGTAATCACTTTAATGGTCATATTTCCAGCCATTATTTTTTATTTGTTTATTTTTTTAAACTTGTTTTGTCCAGCATCATAGCAGCAGAATATTCGTCTGGCTGCTTTGGCAAGGGAAACTTCATGATATTTTACTGTCTTTATTATGAGTTTTGTTGAACCACATTTTGATGCCAGATCTGACATGTAGAGACAGGGGGGAGGAGAAGAGAAGGAGGGAGTGAAGGGGGGGAGGAGGTGAAGACCCTCATAATAGAGTATCAACAATAACAACAACAATATTAATAATTATAATAGGAACCATATCTAGAACCAGAACTGTCTAGACTGGACAAGGAAAGACATTATGATGCGATGAAGTAAATAACACCTGCTAAAGGAGAGGAAAACATAAACAGAATGTCATAAACAACAACAGCACAAAAAACATAAATAATACTAGTTACACAACAGCGGTTAATGACACGAATCTGCTGCGACAGAGTGACTGCATCAAAGCCTTGAATTTGCCTTACAGCTATAATCACAACAATTTCAGATTAGCATTGTTGCCCAAACATTCTCACAGAATTTGACGAAGTATTTTATTATTTTTACAGCAGAATGCAGTCGCTGATTAGTGCATTAAATCTAGACATATCAGTAATCACTTTAATAGTCATATTTTCCAGCCATTATAACCTCATCGTTAAAGCTGTTACCATTCTACTTCTGCACCCAAACTTATTTGAAAAGCATTGTTTATTGTATTGCGTTGGATTTGAGCAAATAGATCATAAAACACTGTTTGCTGATGTCTCTGAGGCTATTAGCCAGATTAACTTTGTTAAAACGAGTGCTTTATGGGGTCATTCTGACACAGAGTCGTTGAAGGATAGCACTTAAAAGAGTTTTAATGGTTAATAAATATTCAGGGCAAACCATGGGATAAATTACAACAAATTAATTACATTAATGGAATAATTACATTATTATAGCGATATTATCTCTGCATTTGAAGTCAGACTGAGCCACTAACAGCTCAGTAGTTGCACACTAGAGCATACTGATGTCCAGGCCTAATGTAGATTTAAGCATTCACCACTGTCAGCAGCAAACACGCAATAGCCTATTTGTCTTAAAGTGAGTCCCTGCAGACTCATTCAACATTACTAAGTTCAGAATCACAGGCCGATGTACTTCATATGTGAAGCATATTTCAACATTATTGTGACTTTATTTGATTGCAAGCATTTGCCGTGTAAATGTAAACGCATTTTTACTTTTTAAGGTCACGATAAGCAGAAATATGCAGGGAGGCTTCAGGGAGAAATAGCCAAACCCTTAGATTAACATTAAGGTAATTGCACCATCTGAAATAGCTTCATATAAAAAATATTTCCACACATACTTGGATGTCTAGAGGGAATATTCTAATCGCTCTATAAAAGTGCAACAGTTTTAATCTTTTCACCCATAACTCAAGTGTCAGATTTGATCGCATGAGTGTATGATAGACACATTTTGCATGATTATTTTCCCATATTTTTACACTTTCTGTTATGATACCAAACTTATACAACCAAAAGGTAGTGAATTTCTAGTGTAGAGTAAGCAAAACACATGTAAACACACCCATCTTACTCCCAAATCCCAAATCCATGTCAGATGCATGAGTGTTTTAAAATTCCTCTGAATCCTCATGTGAGATATGATGATTTTGTTGATTTTTTTCCCCCTTTTTGTGCCTGTCTTTCTATCGTCCCAACTGCTATGCAAGCACTAGAGTTGTGTGTAAGCATTTGTCCGTATACAGTTAATAGAGAATTATTTATTTGTACATCAGCACAGCAAACACAACAGAGGAACACAACAGAAAAACTGCTTTAGGTGTAGCCTCAAGAAAAACAACAATAACCAAGGATACTTATATGTCTCATTGTGCCTTGTGTGTGTAATACAAGCTAAACCATGTCACTAAATTAATTCAGAAGCTCTTAATTCTACAAGTGGAATGTCCTGTTTAGTCTCTAAGCCTGAGGAAAAAAAAAACAAAAAAAAAAACGCTAAAGGTTTGATCAGTCCTGCTTCAGTCAGAGCAGATTTTTCAGAGGCTTCCTAATGTAAACACATGTACATGTACAAACACAAGTAGAGGATAGTCTTAATAGTCACATGGGTGACGCTGAGGCATGTTGTGCTTTCTTACAACCAGCAGGATGCACTGTAACCCCATCACGCACCAACCGTCATGTCAGGAAATCTGTCTGGATGAAAAGGACTATTTCAGCTACTCCAAATGAATATTTATATATGTGAGAAAATGAATACCATTTTTCACATAAATGAATATCTGAGCTCAAATTAGAGGTTGGAGAAATGGCTGAGATTATCTTGTTGCTTAATGCTTAATTGAAGCCAACTTCTAATTAGCTTGGCTATTATCATCCAACTAAGGAACAATTCCAGATTTGTAAAACTTTTCAACACGGTGAGAATAGAATATGGCCCCTAGAAATAAATTTAAAGCTACTACATTATGAAGGATTCTAATCTATGTTCTCTTGTCACAGCTTCACCCACTGTGACCCCTTTTTAATTCTCATCCTGCTCAACATTAATTTAGCTAAGAGCAAAATCTCTGAATTAATGCTCCCTCATTCCTTTTTCTTACCATGTCACCCTTATTACATGCTATGTAAGTTCTGGGTGTCGCACCTCTTACAAGGCAAATGGAAGTTTACTGCACTATAACTGCAGCACATTTTCTTCTCTTTCATTCTGAACTCTGCACTGGTTGAGAGAAATGACACAACATTTGCTTTACAGAATGGAGCTGTGCATCGAGCATTGGGGTCGTGAATGGACTCCCTGTGGTTTTCATAAGAGTATAATTCCTTTGCTTGTGTCTGCACTGCAGGCTGGTGGCAGCTCTTATTGTGGCCATAGTGTGCAGCTGCCAGTATGAATAAATTGTTCCAAAGTGATGTCCTGCACAAAGAACTCACCTGGGAACAAAACAGGACACATTTTGTTGCATTGCATTTATGCCACAAATTCTGCCCCTGGACCAAAAGCCTTCATGAACCTGCAAGGTTCAGAAACAACATGTTTCCTGGTATGTCTAACCCCTACAAGTAACCGCGATGACTTTGGTGTAGGCAGAAAATTTTTTGACTTTTGTACAATCAAAATCACCGACATGCCCCCCACCCCTCTACATATAGTGCAGTCTAAATGCATGTCAGCTGAATGCTGCCATTGTGTCACCTCCTTCTTCTCCTCCACTCTCTCCTTTTCCCACCTCCCTTTGAATTATTGAGCTCTTTCTTTCAAGGGGTCCAGCTCCAGTTGCTCTCATCAGATGTGTAGGCCATCAAGCTTGCTTCACCGCTCCTTCACCCGCGGCTGCAGCCGCCTTCATGTTGCCTCATGACATTGAGGAAATCACTCACATGTCCCTCACTTACTTCTCACTCACTCCACCACTTGCTCCCTCTCAATCTTTTTTTCGAGCTCCCGCCCTCCTAACCCCTTCTTTAAATCTCCCTCTTGCCTTCACATTCTCCATCTCCTTTCCTTTAATGTTCTTTTCTTTTTCTTTCAACCCACCCTCCCCTTTCTACACCTTCTCTCCTTCCTTTGCTGTTTTTCTGTAATGTCACGGCCCACTGCTGGGTGTCACTGGGTTGATGGAGGGAAAAAATAGAGGACTGAGGCAAGGAGGGACTTGACAGGAGTGTGTGTGTGCAGTGACGTGTTGGTATAAGAGATGGAGGGAAAGAGAGAGAGAAAGAGACAGACAGACAAAGAGGTAGAGAGACAGACATTATGCCTGCGGGCACGTCTCATGTTAAATGCTCCATCGTGGTGAAAACACACTTGGCAGTTAGTGCGCCACCGCTTGCAATAAAACCATACAGGCTGGTGCTTATGACTCCTGTAATGGTGCTCCATAACAGTTTCCCGAAGGCCTTCTTTCTGTACATACACGTCGGTTTCCAGTGTCTTATTATGCAATGTTGTGTTACCTGAAGCCAAGTGCATTGTCTAACACTAAGATATGTGGAAAACTATAACATACTGATTATACTGTTTGTAATAAAAAAGAAAAAGAAAATCTCATATTTACCTTGCAGATGACTGCCAAATCAGTGCCTCTTTCTGGCTCTGAAAGGAGACTTTGGCACCCTTTAAAAGAAGAAATGGCCAGATGAGGCTTTCTTTTCTGCTCTGTTGTGACTTCATTTTGCACCACAGAATGCAGTGAAGTAGATCCCATACAGACCCCTGTTAAAGCTATGGTAGCAGTGCATGTGATCTAAAACCTAATCGGGGAGACATTTCCACTCGGTGCAACTGCAACATTATGAGAGTCGATAAGGAAGGCCTTACTGTTTAATACAATGATTTTCACGTGTCATCTCTCTTTATCGCTTAGGTCAGTCAGTAGAATTGATTCAATCAGCAGCACTGCATGAAACACAAACTGAAAAAAAAAAAAAAAAACATTCTGTGACAAACGCAATTTACTCTGACAGTAGCAAACATCTCACAACTCCACAGTACACAAACACCCATGCATGCTCACACAATTACCAAACAGGGATTTTGGGATTGGGGGTTTGGAGGTGTTTATGCGTGCAGTATTTGGACTGTGACTTTGGGTGTGAATTCTGTTTGAGGAAAAGACAGATGTGTGCTCAGCCACCAAGACAGTAAATTCAGTGGGAAGTGCTTTTGGAAAGCCCCCCACAGCTATTCAAACAGATTAACGGCAACAAACAGCCAAACAAAGCACAATAAAACACTGACAATGGATGGTCGCCAACTGACCGATGGCAACATTTGATTTATGTTTTATGGGCTGTATGCAGTGTGCAGAAGGTTCTAAGGTTAGCAAGAGAAAGAGAGAACAATTACTAGTGGAATGCTTCTTTGGATGTATGTGTATTTCGGTGTGTAGGATTAGGGTTGAGAGAGGTCTCTGGCATGAGTGGGTGGTATAAATGCCCCAACTCCTGTGATACGTGATGATCTGAGGAGGAAGTGGGAAGTGGCTGATCCGTCCATGGTCCATGTTATTAGTCGAGCTCTGTTAGACCATGTAATAGCCTCACAGCGCAACAGGGAGTCGCTGTTCCGAGAGCCGACTCTGCCCAGTATGACATCCAGATATGGAAGATATTCGTAACAGCGCTACAGCAAAACTCACTGTATGGTTGTGTACAGGTGTGTATGTGTGTGAGTGCGTCAGTGTGTGTGGCTTGCTCCTCGGAGTGTTTGCATAAGTGCTGATTCTGCTCTTCCAAACCCTTCAACTCTGCATTTTTTCACAGACTTTCCCCCCTCTGCTGTGCCCTCATCTCCTCTCTTCATCGCCACACAGCTTGCCTCCTCGCCCTTTGCCTCAATTCGTCACACATACCTTTTCATTACCCCTTCCGCCCCTTCCTACTCTGCCAAAGACAGAAAAAAAAAGCCCTCCACCACCACTTCCCTCCCCTTACCGAGAGTTGCAAACATCATGAGGTAGCAGGCACCAAGCAATGTACTACTGTAGAAAAATGAGAGCTTGACATTTATGAGACAGCTATGAACCTCGTGATGGTGAAGGGAATGAGTGTATGCAGTGTGGATGGAGTACAGTATGAGAGTGGAAGCAGATGATAAGAGAGGAGGGGGACATCATCTAAGAGCCAAGTGGAAGCAATTACTCAGGGTGAGAAAAAACATTTTAAAAGAAGAAACAGATTCTCCTGACAAAGGGAAAAAGTCATGCACCTCTGATCTACATGATCAACTGTAACTTGAGTATTCCATTTTTTTCCTGTGTGATGTGATGTAAATGAAAAGAGAGATTATATCTATGAGTCACTCCAGGCCTGACCTGGAACTCAGGAGTATGTTGATCTTATTTCTCTGGAGTTCATTTCCCCTGTTTGCCAAGTAGCAGATACATTTATTTTGGTGTCTACACGAGGAGAAAGATATTAAAAGGGTTTACACATTTTCAAAACACAAAAATAAATAATGCAAGTTACAGGTTCCCATGTTTCTGTTGCCATACTCAAGGCAAAATTTTGGCACAGGTCTACTAAAAATATACAAGTTAAAGCATTAATACACTCATCTGCAGTATTATGATTATTGATTCTCGTGGTGTTGCAGTTGCACCCTGTGGAAATATCTCTGATTAGATTTTAGATCACATGCAACGCTACTATAGCTTTTAAAAGGGATCTGTAAGATTTGCTTCAATGCAACATCAATAAGTGATGTATTGATTAAAAAAAAAAAAACACAATACACAGTGTAAGTATTTTAATGTAATTTAGTATTTTTGATTACTTTGATTGCTTTCCAAACAAATAAATTGGACGTTCCTTCAAACTAACACGTTTGTAGGAGCTTTTGATTCAATAAAAGCCAAAGAGCCTGTATTCAAATGTAACTCCCTTTATAAATAATAATTAAAAAAAAAACATTTTCATTTGTTCATTCCCAATGTCATATTTCATGTAATTGCATATAACTATATTGATTACATTTATTTATATAACTCTTATATATATTCCGTTTATTGTCCATGCGCAGTTGTCCACCCACCCACACACACACACACACACACCCACACACCCACACACACATACAAAGACACGCTCTGCAATGTGTGCATGCTTGTGCAACCCTACAGCATATTTAGCTAGGTAATAAAGCAGCATTGTTTAAACAGAGAAAATACAGCAAATGAATCAATATACTGCCCACACGCCAGGGCATTTTATGCGGCATCTGTTTTCCATTCCTTTGCTCGGCACAAAGAGCTGGCCAGGTGCCGTGGCACTGTGGCCAATCTCTCTCAGCCAGGGTTGAGGTACGCAATCTGAATTCTAGCTCACAACAGCCTGGATGACCATACCTTTATCTCTTGGAGTTTGGATGTATATCTATGTGACTGGAAGCAGAACAAAAAGATGAGAGCAACTGTTGAGCTTTACAGGAAAACTGTAATGCACTTGAATGGAGCATTTCAGGATAATTTCTACTCTAGTCTTTTGCCAGCGTACACCCTGTTATTCTGAACCATAGCCTGTCTTCTTCTTTTTTACACTGGCCTGCATCCCTCCCTCCCTTTTTTCCTGGGATTATTTGTCTCCCAAATCTCTTGTCTTTCCCTTTCTCTCTTTTTCCTCATTCCTAGCTATTGTGGTACCACTGGGATCTCATTAAGCTACTAACTTCAAATAAATAAAACAAACTGCAGAGACAAAATGAGGGATCTATATATTATATAAAAAAAAAAAAAACTGGGTTGTAATGAGTTTTTCTTTTCCCTGTTCTGACACCTTTCCCCCCCTCTCCTCCCTCTCTTCCCAGTCTTTGTCTCACTGGCTGCCTCTGTCAATTCAATTAATTTCAAACAGGCTTTACTGGCATGACTGAGGCATTTTGATGGTGCCAAAGCTTTACAAAAAAGAGAAAAAAAACATGCTGCATTATATCTGCCTCTTCATGTCTTCGTCGGTTCCAAGCCTCAGCGTATCCCCACTCTCTCCCTGCCAGCACACAATCACTGCAGCCAGCAGAAAACACAAACTATGTCCTTCCTCCTTGCCCATCTTCTTCAATCCCCTCCTTTATTTGGGTATTTCTCCACTACCCTCCATCTGTGAGAGCTCAGAAACAGATATTTAATTTGTCATTCTCATTAGAGATGAAAAAACGTGTGGATTCGATGATGGATTCCAGTCTGTGTTGACTGCATCTCTGCTCATTTCTCCTCTCCACCTCATAGTCCCCCGCTTCTTCCATTGGCCTCTCTTCCTTTCATTCTCTGCTTGTCCAGTGGGTGTATACATGAACATGGGGTATTTTACAATCTTCTCTGGGCTTGAATCCCATCTTACCATTTGTAGTTGGACTCTGTTTTTCCTGGGGCTATGAGAGACCTGAAGCTGATCCAGGAGTTGCTTTTTCAACACATGTAGAAGCTAGAATATGAAGTCCTGACCTATTGTAGCAATGTTTGACTCGATTACACATAAGATGAACTTGGAATGGACCGGGCCAGAGGAGAGGTGTAGGTCACTGAGGCAAGATGAGCACCCTGGGAAAATGTCTTATTATTTTAATCGATCAACCACAGAGGCTGAGCACCACCTAAGATCTGCAAATGGAGTGACTAGTGTCTGGTGCTCCAAGGACTTCCACTGAGATCAAGAACCTGCTGATGTCTATTGAGGAAAGAAAGGAAAGAGAGAGAGAGAGAAACAGAGAGAAAGAGAGAGAGGAAACGGAGCGATGGGGGAGAGCAAAAGAAGAAGAAAAAAAAAGAAGGATAAAAGAAATCTTGATTTTGTCTGAGAGAGTATTGATTTTTTCCTCTGGGTTGGCCATGTGCGCACAGCCTGTTATTAGTTTAGAAACAAAAAAAGTGGAATGTGGAGAGAGTTGGCTTGTGTGTGTGTGTGTGTGTGTGTGTGTGCCTTGTTGCACTGTTTGCATGCATTTTTGTTGTATATGTGTGAGAGTTTGTGTTGCCTGGATGGAATCACATGTGCAAGAGGTATACATAAGTTTGTTTACTGAGAATGTCTGTGATCGTGCACACAGGTCTGGCTTTTGGACATGTTGTATGGGTGCGATTGCTTTCGAGCCTCTGGCTGGTTGGAGATGTTGGGATTAGGGGGAGATTAGAGCGGTGATTACACAATGTCTTCGCTCTAATGATCCCAACTGTTTGTTCATCTTATCAGCAGAACCGCACTAGATTCCACCACTGCCGCTGATATGAGATAACACACAGATTACTTCCATGCACCCCACCTTTCAGTCCCCCGACTACACTCACCCCACTATGCCAGTCAGAAATAGGAGTGAATAGGGCGGATTGAGCTAACAAACCTTCAGGGACACGGAGAGATGGACGTGTACTGTAGGAAATTCATAGCAGGAGAGGGTGACTCAAAGGGCTGACCCCTGGAGTACATAGAAGCATTAGCCAGAGTGCTCATTGTTCACTGAGACAATACAGTGACCCCCTGGAGAGCACTCGGTCTACAGTGCAATGTACCCACACAGCTGCAGCATATTACAGAGGAAGCAGTGGTTGGAAGCAGCGATAAGGTGTCCAATGTACTCTGGTACACTATACACTATACGGTGTGAGTGGACATTTTCTGGCTGTTGGGAAGAAGTATGAGGTTATTAGTGTGTGTGTGTGTGTGTGTGTGTGTGTGTGACCCAATCACCAGGAAAAATTCTTGCAACTGTATATTTCTGCAAACCACAGATATGCATAACTTTGACATTTGCGCACCAAAAACATGTCACATATCAGCATTTTTAGGTATGTGTATATCCACATTATAGTGTTTTACTTGCTTCATGACTTTTTTGCCTTTCCAACATAGGAAGCATGTGGTTACGGAAGAGGATGAGATTAAAAAAAAAAAAAAATGCATGACTTTTCGACCAGAAAATGGACTGAACTTCCAAACTTTATGGGGTATGTGCATTGGTTAAAGTTTGCTTTAAATCTTACTACATGGATTCTGAGTCATGGTTTATCACAACTGTAGGGAATTGTTTTTATTCAACCATGTCTGGGTATTTTTCCTTCACCATAACCATAAATATTCTTAAAATTACACATCAACTTAATATTTGAGAAACATAGTTGAAAATCATTAAAAATCAATTGTCAAAACTTGATTTCTTCAATTTCTTGTTCATTTTAATGCCTGGTGCAACTAAAGGTACATTTGTTTGGACAAATGTAATACTAACAACAAAAATAGCTCATAAGAATTTATTCTAAGAGCTCATATCTATCCATTTTCCATGGTTTTCCTTTCTTGATAATAACCAAAATCATTCAAGTTGTTACATCAATATCTATTGACACAAACAATAGTTTTAGTCACATGATACACACAGGAGACATAGCCTTTGTTTTTGATGATTTTTTATGGTCTAATCATTTTTTTTTTGCGACTGTATATCCATAAATATTTATCTAAAGCATAATATTGGCTTAAAAACACTGAGATTACATGTGTCCATGGTTTGAAAAAACATATCTCTACAACATTTTATTCTGGGTTAGTGTGTGCGTTTGTGTGCGGTGGGTGGGGTTCATATTCTCTGTAAAAGAAAAAGATGGGTTTCATTCAGTGTGGTGGCCTATGAAATAAAGGAGAGCATCTGACTGCAAGTGTGTGTTTTTAATAAAGTAAGGATGAGCAGATGTGTGAGCTTAAGTGTGTTTGCCTAAATATGGCTCCGTGCATGAGAGAATACAGTATATGCGTGTATCGGCGTGTGTGTGTGTGTGTGTGCGCGCGCACTTCTCTCCATGCCTGCATGGCACTCTGATCTCCCCATTACAAGGTCGATTAAGCCACTAATCCCCAAAATACACGCGTCCAACAGCACGACACTGGAAAAAAATGTTTCCCAAGGAAAAAATGGCTGAATCTTCCCTTCCCTGTTGCTTGCAGCTTAAGCCACACGCCAGTGCAGCGTGCTACAGAGCATGAGCACGGAAATGTGTTTTACCTCCATAACCACACAGGCAGGGGATTAACAGGCACCCTAAACCCCAGAAAGTAGCTACTGTTACAGCTCTATGGTCTCAGGGAAAAAAAAAAAAAAAAAAACACCACCGTAGTGACACAGCAGGATTCATGTTTGGTACCATTCATGTTAATTCCAAAGGTTACCTGACTGTCATGGTATCTTTGATATAGAAGCCTGTCCGCTGAGGAAATGCAGATGGAAACTGGTTTAAAATGCTGGAAATAATCTGATGTAACACTGATAAAAATGATCCTTTTCATTAACACAGGCTAGCACATATGCTTCATGCCTTTCATATCATCTTGCCCTTATGCTGCATACTAAAACTGAGTAATTACAAAAGCTCTTTACTTATGTATCCCTGTTGTCTTGCCCTGCTCTCTGGAATGGAAGAGAAGAAATCTGCATATCCTTTAATTAGAGTGCTGGTGTTAGGAGCTGTGGTGATGTGGGCCAGTGGTGAGGACCAGGGGCCCTGCAGGACTCGGCCTCCTCATGAGATGTCTTGATTCTACTATCTTTTGCTTAATTTAGCCCAGTTCACCTGGAACTACGATTTAGCCCACTCATATGGTTCCAGTCTTTCCCATCCTTTTCCGGTCTCTGAGACTGTTTATTACTGGGAAGGCTGATTGCTCAGATGTGTTGGATTTTTCCGTCTAGCCAAAAACATGATTCATGTTTATATCAGTGTTTTTATGCTGAGGTATAGAATAAATAAACTGCACACTCTGAACCTGACAAATGTTTTATTTATCGGCATAGATGTTGTTCGGGAAGAGTTCATCGCAGTGTACTAAATGTTAGGATTCTGTTTTCATAACGAGTGCCAACTAACCTGAATGACCTCAAATATTTGTATAACGAGCAGTAGCTGGTTATACTCAGCGAGGAGCTAAATGCAAATATAAACAGAAGAAATTATTAATAGACTACATTTCATTGCAACCGGTCTAAATAAACCAAATGCAATGAATTGGCTGGAATGTTATGGATCACTATGTTTACTTATTTATATTTACTTATTATACCATGACCTGTGAATATGACCTAGTAGCGGTAGAGCAGTGGTGGATTTCAACAACATCGGAGAGTATTCCTACTAAAAAATTTAACTTAAACTTAATTTTTTTTGGAAATCACTGCTGTTCTCGGTTTCAAGATCAGGCCGAGAGAATAGACCTTTGTTTCACAAATTCACAATTAGCACATGATAAACTTGTAACCTCTTGAAAGATTCAATCTGTGGGTGGATGTGGATCAGCACAGTGGGTCAAAGAGCAACTGGGATGTTGATGGTTTCACCTCCAGCTGCTCTTGTACACAGATTGAAATATATGATTTATAAATTAGTTGCAGTTGGATTTTGACTCGGTCTAAATGAGAAGCAGGAGATCGCTTAAAGTTCTCAGCAAGGATCAAACAGGTCCATCTTCTAACTGGTTAAAACATTCTTTTCCCAGCAAATCTCTTTTTTTTTTTGCAGAAGAATTTACATTTTGTAATATTTTTTTGGCTGTAGAAAATATGCTCATGTGACCATTAATGTCGGATGAAGAGGAAAAACTTACAGGCAGGTTAGGAGGTATTCGTAAGAAACAACAGCAAAGTCTAGTTAAAAAAGTAAGATTTGAGTTTGGGATAACACCAGGAACGACATTACAGACATGGTAGTAAACAAAGAAAAGAGTGAAATATGAATGCATGGTGGAAGGCCAAGGGCAGGGGCAAGTAAAAATATAAGCAATCAAATGAACAGGAGAAACACGAGGGCAGGAAATGAAATAAAAACACCAGTAACAAAGCACGCTACACTTTCAGTGTGTTACATGTGAGTAGCTTTATTAGTTATACTTTCAGTTTGAGTGTGAAGGTAGATGGAACTAGAAAAGCACTCGGAGAGCGCAACATCCCACCCCACCACTATAAATATTAGTCCCTCATTTATTTGGACAGCATTTTAAGATTCTTAAGTCCATGGACTATATGAGAAAACATGAGT
>JAPSES010000069.1:7611785-7630642 GCA_029822895.1 Maxillicosta whitleyi | reverse complement strand
CCCCCCCCCCCCCCCCCCCCCCCCCCCCCCCCCCCCCCCCCCCCCCCCCCCCCCCCCCCCCCCCCCAGAAAAAGATTGAGAACCACTGCATTAATTAAACGAGTGAATTTATTGAATTTACTTTATTTCCTCCCATTTACTCTAGTGATGTATGAAGGCATGTCTGGACTGGTGAAGAGGCCAAATTCCAAGTTTCGTGTGTGTGTGTGTGTGTGTGTGTGGGTGGGTGTGTGGGTGGGGGGGGGGCAGCATTACAATTTGTGAAATAACAACGGAATGTTTTGCTACTATCCCATTGTTTAAAACCATGTGTAATACAATCTACGGTGCCAGCTGTTGACAGCACAACACAGCCTTTGCATTCCCATTATTGCATCTTCTCAAAAACATTTTATGGAAACACAGATAGTGAGTCAAAGGGCGGTCAAAGGTGAGTTTATCCACAATTAACACCAACATTCAGCATGGGATGACAGCACCAACCAACCACCTGTGGCCATTTGTGCTGGACTATTGTGAATTATGGGGGAAAAAAAGAAAAGAACGTGCTTATGTATATTAAAAAGGGGCTAATTCTGCCTTATGTATGAATATTATTATGAATAACTTACATCTATGTGTAATGCTGACACAATCTGACCCTTTGTAACTGCTTTGTGAATTGTACTATATTTTTTGTCTAATTTGTACTGGTTTTGTGTCGTCAAAAGCCATGTTATCATTTTGCGGTTCAGATGTCTTATTACATTTAGTGAAACTCCTGGGTGCAGTCCACTTTATTGTAATAATCCCACAGTTTTAATATATATATATATATATATATATATGTGTGTGTGTGTGTGTGTGTATAGTAGTTTGTAGATAAATTGTAGTCAGCCTGGTGTTGTTTTGATGTTTGTTATTTATTTGTTGTATATATATCCTCCTGAGACCCAGCAATGCATTTTTTTTGTCTTCTATAGTGGACAAAAGTTTCACAGTTTTATTTTGGAAAAAAAAAAAAAAAGCTGTCCATTGCAAAAGACATCCCATTAAATATCTGAGTCATTGTTTATCACAACTTTATGCAATTGTTTTTATTCAACCATGTTTTGATATTTTTCCTTCACCATAAATATTCTTAAATTACACATCATCTTAATATTTAATACTTAATATTCATTAAAAATCAATTGTCAAAACTTGATTTCTTCAATTTCTTATTCATTTTAATTCCTGGTGCAACTAAAGGTACATTTGTTTGGACAAAGAAGAATAAATAAATAAAAATAATTTTGAAAATGTGTCTGAAAAAACTGTTGCATTACGCAGCTTCCAATCAATTTTTTAATTCGTCTGCGTCTCTGGAGGATATGTTGTTGCCCATAAAGTTGGAGTTAAGTATTTTTACCTCTTGTGATTTATTCTTGATAGATTAAGTAACTAGGACTAGTATATAATCATTGCACTACTTCCAACTACAATCAATCTAAGGTACACTAATTACTATTTTATTTTGTTTTATGTATTTTTTTACTTTTCAATCTTGTACCATGTCATAGTTGTAAAAAAAATAAATAAATAAAAAGCAAAGATTTTGATTAAAAAACAAACAAACAAACAAAAAAATGTTACCTCCCTGACATTGTCTATACCCTGGTCACATGCATACTCAACACAGTTCACTAAGTTCACCTGTGCAGTATTAACACACAGTATATCTGTCTGTTCCTGTGGTGTCTGCTATAATGCTCACACTGGGTGGTCTCTGAGATCTCTAAGCTTGCCTGTGGGTTATATATCTGTTCTGCTCTCCAAGGGTTCAGTTAACTTGGCTGACCTCTATCTCTGCAGGTTATACGCTCTTCGAATTCCCTGTCTGGGAATCTGTCGCTGGATGACGCTTATCGAACCACCAGGAGGTGCCCAGGAGAGCCAGTGTCATGACCTCAGCCTAATTAAATTGTAATGAATCAGAATTCGGGTTTCTGGCTTCTAATATGTGCCTGTCTGCGGTGACTGACTTTGGGCAACTTAAAATATCTCTTAATAATAAGGGATCTCTATCTGTTAGTAAGTCATATGAGATCATAATGGCAAAATTGGAGATTTCCCACTTTTGTGATGAAGCAGAAGAAACCATATGGATGCTAATAAAACTAATTAGCATCTGGCTTGCTGGGGTAATTAGTATGAAGCAATGCAAGCGCAGACAGTTCATTTGTTCTGCTTACTTATGGCCTATGAATGCGTAATTATCCATGTTAAGGGCACAGGTGATGTATTGTAGCTGTACAGGCCAATCATTAATAATGGATATGCGTCACCTCTTGTAACAATTTCATGAATTGCAAAGTGAGAAAATTCACCAGAGGTATATGCATATTAAAACAAATTACATGTAAATTATCCAACTTATCTCATGAAAGTAGACAACAGTTATCATTCTTTCTCGTTGTAAACCCCCTTATGTGATGTTTAAAATCAAACTTGACTTTTTCACTGTTTTAAATGAAAGGGCTCCCTGATGTTAACGGTATTAATTATGGTAATAGTATGTTTAATGTAAAAGATGTGTATCCCCATTAGTGTTGGAATTAAGCTAAATAAGTGTTCGTTTTCTAATGAGGAAATAATTAGTGTTTTTCAAAAGTAACATAATAAGAAAACTGTGCTTGAGTTACAAAATCCCAATAGGCTGCAATAACCTTAAAAAGAGCATCCTCATGACAGTGTACTTCCACTAAAACTGAAAAAAGAGATAACAATTCACATCACTCTGCACACAGTAAAAAAATAAATAAAAGAATAGCCTCCAAGGAGAAGCATCGTAGGCACCCGCTGTGACAGAAGAGTACATTGTCTCTATTCACTCATAATGTATTCAAACACTTTGGCAATTTTTTTCCCTCTGTGCTCTGTCAGAAAATCTCCAGAGTCTAGATGTCACCTGTGGGTGTATCAGCAAGTGTATGATTTTTTTTTGTTTGTTTGTTGAGAGTACTGTTTTTGCAGTGTAATTATGCAGTATTTGCAGAATGCCGCTGCCGCTTCAGGTGACCAATCAATGAGTAATGAGAAACCCGCAGACCTGTGTGAGATTGACTGCAACCCTCAACCCTTTCGTCTCAATCGGGTCTTAATCACAGCGGTCCCGCAGGACTCCATGATGCATGCCTGGAAATGTTTGGGCCTGTTTGACTCTCTGGGCCTGTGTGCGCTCTCCAGACCTCATCCTTCTTCCTCCTCCTTTTCTGTCCTTTCCCTCCTCCTTCTCCACCACCTGATAGAAGTGGAAGAATGGAATTGAAGCCAAGAGCAGTTTTGTAGTATACCTAAGGGGGCAAAGTGGTTCTATAAATGGGGAAGTGAAATGGTTCATGAATAGCATTTTAACCTGAGGACAAAGTCTGCAGGTTAAAATGCCCTTTTTCAAGTGGTCAGGGTCAAACTAAGAATGGTGGAGAGCTTCAATGAAATCCTTAATGAAAACCATTGGTATCTACAGGCAGCCTAATTAAGTCAGGGCCGCTGTTTAATTGGATTTTCAAGAGCCTTTTTGTTTGATTGGTATATTTTCATCTTCTTGAAGCAGCATGGGGTCAGACTGTAAATGCTGTTCCATCTTGGGTCATTTTTTTTTTTGTATATGATTACTATTCAGCACTAGTCTCTCCTTCCTTTGATTCAATGTTTGGCCTTGGTACACCCACATGACTCAAACCTCCATGGCAGTCAGAACATGGTAGATTTTCTATTAGACCATTTAATTAAGTCAATGTTGATTTGGAACAAAAAAATATGTTACTGTCTTTTCCTGTCAGTGCTGAATGTCACATGGTTTTGTTATGGATGCGGTTCATTTGGAAGCATGAATAGAGAGAGCGTTGTTGTCACCTTTCACTACCCAGTGTAAAATGTGCATGACATAATGATATTGCTGTTAGCATCAATAGTGGGTTACTAGTGGCAATGTTTCCACAGTAACAGCAGATAGGTCTATGTGTTGAGCGGTGAGATATAAAAAGGTAAAGGTGAGGAAAAAAGAAGGGGGGGGAGGGGGTTAGAAACGTTGTAAAAGTTACTTTAAGTGGCCACGAGAAATTAAATCACATGAAATATTCAGTAGTTCAGGACTGCAGGCAGTTTTTAATACACAAAATTAGACACCTGCACCCTGAAAAGAGAGTGAAAATGAAGAGAGAGACGAGAGATGATGATTGAAAGGGAGAGGGGGAAGGGATGAATAGAGTGCACTGCAGTGAGCAAGTCCCTCAGGAACACATTAAGTGAACAGTTCTTTAGTGTGTAGGTGTGTAATGTCCCTTTGTAAAACCTGCCCTTGCTTCTATAGCAACACGCCTCTGTGGCTCAATGCACCAATGTGTAAATTCAGCTCTGCATGTATTCCAATGGTCACAATCTGCAAGTGTTCCCACACTCCTTTACTTCACAAAAGTAATAACACTTAGCTCTATTGTGCTTGAACAGGGCTTGCTGCAGTGTTGTCATTTCATTCTGGCAGTGAAAGTGCGAACAGAAGATCTAATTTGTAAGTTTTTTCTAAACTCTCTCTCTCTCTTTCTCTCTCTCACACACACTCGCTCTCTCTTATACACACACACACACACACACACACCTTTGCATTTACAATGGGAACAGAAAAAAAAACCCCACAAAAAACTCTGCGCTATTATGATAAATGCTTTCTCCTCAGGCAGCAGTAGGCTGATTTAAAGGGCTGTTAAGTAATCTATGACCTCTATCGACCTCTATTGGCAACCAGCAGGAACTACAACAACATTAATAAAACTCATCTCCTCCTACACAGCCATCGCCCATCATACCTTCTTAGCTGCTCCGGTTCCTTGGATTCCAAGGTGGCCAGTAAGTGAAACAAACAATGAAGTCATATATTCACAAGTGAGATGAATAAGGTAGCTAATGAGTCCAGAGTTCCAACAGATATAAGCTGTTAAAAAGTAATACATCATCATGCGAAACAGAAAACACCGCAATAATAATAATAATACTGCTGTGTCGTTTGCTTTTTTGACTTGAACATGAGGGTTTTCAGCCTTTGTAGTGGAAATGTTGTGAAAACCTGCTTGCTTAGTTCTACCACCGTCCTCTATCATTTAGCAACTGCAACTGCGAGTATAGGTGGGAGTAAAAGAAGAGCTTCTACTCCAAGTGGTTTGAAAGCGAGAGATCATAGCAATGAGGGAAATGATGACAGTGTCAATGGTATTCATCAAAAGCATAAAATTCTTCCTGCGGATATAATATGGGCATATTGTGGTTATTGTGGGAAGAATGACAGCATTTATGTCGCTTGAAAATGTGCCGCTACAACTGGTGCTTTGTGCGTGTTCACTGTCCAAACGTCAGCTTAGTGTGTGCATTAAGAGACTCAGAGTGGAGAAGAGTTTTTTCCAGGGGAGTAGTCAAATGCTTTTACTGATGTTTCACAAATTAGACGTCATCCATGTGTAGCTTATGTCTGTTTCTTCCCACTGCCACATGGTCACTACTACACTGGATGAAGAATATGACAACATTTTAACCAACGCATTGTCTGTTAATGGCAGATGAGCAGATACTACACACAAACTCTGTCTCCAGTCTCTCTCTCTCTCTCTCTCTCGTTCCTTCACACATACACACACACACACACACACACACACACACTGGAGTTCATTGAGTTATTTTTGCTGCTGTGCATATTTGAATTTCTAAGCTTCAGGCAGGGAGCATGTGGGGGGAGAGTGGATGTGATTTTGTGCAGCAAAGCTTCTGATAAAGCCACTAAAATATTTCCTAAGCTTCACGTTTACCCCAAAACATGTCATCTGGGATTAACTTATAAGCCTTAGTAGCTAAAAACTATTAAGAGGCTCAATATAACTGCCGCTTTTAAATGCCCATATTGGGTGAGGAAGACAAACAAAGTTAGTTGACTCAGTAAATAACTACGAAGGGGACCCATAAGGACTCCCATCCCATTTGGGCATTCGACACCTGTTTTTCTTCCCAAAGTGAAATAATTTTTCCACTAAAGCATTGTCTCTCAAAATTAAGCAAATCCCTCATAAGAATAGACTGAGTTTACTTTGAGTCCCTGCTTCCATGGAAAACAAACTGGTTTGCAGCATCTGTTACCAGCCTACTTGCCAGAATTGTATCACCAGTGCCCATATGGTCATTGCCAGAGTCAGTCCCTCCATAACTTAGTTTTCTTAATTAAAAGAAATATTTTCATTTCTCTTACTGTAATTATGAGTAAATTGGATAAACATTACTGGGAGAGAGATGATGAGGCAGGACAAGTGAGAGGCAAAAAGAAAAGGCTAGTAATAAAGGAAAAGCGTAAAAAGCTGAGAGAGCACTTATTGAGTGAAGTATCTGTGAAAATTGAGTCTGAAAGCATTGTCTGCGGCTAGCAGATGTGTTGAAACAGAGTTTGTTCACCATACTAATAGACTAGCTGGTTATTTGGCGAAGGTGAAAAGGAAAGGACCATGAAATGTCTAAAAGTTAAGATATTACATGATGAAAAAAATAAAGCTTGGTTTCTTGTACAGAGTGGAATGTGACTATCTGGTGGTGTTTGTAATAAAAGTAGTTGAAATAAAATTATTATATGTTGGTTTGCACTCATAGCACAGATGTACTGCAGAAGAATAATTGTATGCATGTGTCTGTACTTTGGAAAGTATGAAGATATCAGAATAATTGTCATTTCTTGCAGGGAAACGTCTTTCTCATTTCAACCTCCCCCACTGAAGTTCTCCCTGCACAGGAACTCCATATTTCCCCTGCTCGCATGATCAGTTTTATCTTATTTTTTACATAAAGGCTGCATATAGAGCAAATAAAAGGCATTGAGACTCACTGACATACACCCACCTGCTCATACACCCACTTTAAAAATGCAACTAAAGAAAATGTGATCAGACACCTTCCTCTAGACAGGTGACAGTGCAGTGAAAAGCTCTGGATCAGAATATTCCATGTGTAAAGATTTTGGTGTCTTTCATTATTATTAATTGCTCTTCAGGACTTTCTGTGCATGTTGGTTCCCTGTCAATTAAGTGCACAACAATGGAGACAAGCTCACCTCCATTGGCCCTCGCCTGCAAGCACAACCATCTTTTTTTTTTCTTCCCAGGAATCAATTCTCAATGGTAGACTTCAGTAAGCTCATTAGGCTCTCACAAGGCACAGACTCCATTACAGCTGCATAATTACCATAGTTCTGCCTTCATCCCCCTCTCTGAAAGAAACACCTTCATTCTCTGCCTCTCAGTGATTATTGTTATGATACATCACTTGGGAAATGAAAGCTGAAAACATTCCTTACATTGCGCTCCAGTATCTACATGTTGTGTGTTTGTTGTTCCTTGGATTAGCTGCATACACATGATACAACCATCCATTTTCTACCTCTTATCTGGCTCAGGTATGTCTAAGCAGAATTGCCTAGACCTCCCTCATCCAAGCCTTTTCTTCCAGCTCTTCCAGGGGGCTACAAAAGTGCAAAGAGACATAACCTCTTCACTGTTTTCTTGGATTGCCCTGTGGTTTCTTCCCATTGGATATGCTTGAAAAAAAAAAAAAACCTCAGTTGGCTCCTGTCAATGAAGTTTAACAATGCTTTGACTTGAGTCTCTCTTGAATAACTGGGCTCCTCACCCTCGAAGTAAAGGTGACACCCTTTGGCTCATTTCTACCACTTTGTACCAATGAACTAGTTCTGTCAGTTACTACTTATAGCTCATGGTCTGCCCTTCGGTTCAGCTTTCTCTTTGTCACAAGAGACTCGTGTAGCGTTCACATCACTGCAGATGTTACACCTATTTATCTGTCAATATCCCACTCGCATCTTATCTTGCTCATATACAAGACCCCTCCATTTGAGGCAAAAAAAAAAAAGCAATCTTCAATCCACAGTGGGAACTTTGAACAACCGTAAACTTGGAATTTCTAATTCTCATCCCAGCCCTAAAGGATGAAAGCATGTAGGTCCACATTATCTGCGAAAAACAAGATGTTATTCTGAGACCAGAACAGTCAGTGGTGGAGTCTATCACTCATCAGGAATGACTCTGGTCTATTTGTATGTAGTCTAAATAGAGTTATCTCTCCAATTATTTAGGAATTGTTCCCAATGCTTCCGAAGCATCCGAACCCTTAAAGAAAACCCAGGGGGATGTGACTTTGGGTCTTTTTCAGGTACATATAATGCATGTGTAATGACTGGTACAGCAAATTTCCATACACCCTCCAATGCCCCAATGAAGGAAAAAGCTGATTCTGTGTTATGAACTTGATAAAAATATACTTTTGTGACTTCAGTCACAGTAATAGACAAGTCCTCAGAGTCTGCTTCTTACCTAACATGTTCCTATAGCTGAAGTCAGCAACAGTCCATAGACATAGCACTATTTCCTCTACCTGAATCATCTGACAGCTTACCAGAATCTTTTCTGGGCCAACTCAAAGTCATGCTCTATGATTTCAATGAACTCCTCTCAGGCCTAAATTTTTGCAACTACAAAAGCTGCACTTTGTTTGGCCTGCCAGTATCAGCTTCTCTATTCCCCATAAGCTAACCAAGCAGGACTCCTTCGTCTTAATGGCTTCCTTTACTACAAGTATGGGTTGGCAGGCTTGGGGATTGAAGCCATGAGACACCAACAACCTTACAGTTGTAGCTTTGTACAGCTGTCTCAGCAGTGGAGGTGCAGAACATGGCCCTTTTGGATTTAGTGTCCACAGCGTCTCTCAGAATGATGTTCCACTACAGGGGCTGCACTTGGCCTGGCCCCTAAACCAGGACTGATTTTCTTGAGAGACCCTCCCACTGGCAGACACACTGTATGTATGTATTATTAAATCTTTTAAAATGTCTATTTGCAAGGATCAGGCACTGCATTAGTTAAACCTTGTGATTTAATTTTTTCTTTTTATATAAATGAGGTTCTTGTTCATGTTCATTGCATGTGCATATTGTGTCTGTCGGCGTTCATCAGGTCTTCTATCACGCATTCATTACAACAGATATTTTTACCATTTACATATGTTCTTCTACTCTTGAGTGTGCACTTATTTGCGGTTATATGCTCAGATGAAGACATCCACTTGTTTTTATTTCTACTGTGCGTGTATGTGTCGCATACAGCTTGTGCATGTGTGAATAAATGCACAGATGGGATTCGGGTGGTTAGAGCAGGGAAAGCAGTGGGAGTAGCAGCCACGCTTTGCCTGTCTTTCCTCACAGAGGCGGTGCAAAGGAAGTGTAACATGACATGAAGATAATTAAAAAAGCAGATCCATATATATTAAAAACAGCGAAACCCACAGTAGCAGGACTGGGCCAGGGATCATTAGGATTCTGTCCATAATGTAAACTTAAACTGGGCCTAAGCTAACCACCCTGAAGGCAGAACAAGGTTCTCAGAGAGCTGGTATTTCATTACTCAAGTCTGGAGGGACTGAGTGCCCCTCGCCCCCCACTCCCTTTTTCTCCCCTCCTCAACACCACTCTCATCCTGCCCCACCTCCCCAGGCCCATGTCTTGATCTGAACCTGCATCATGGAGTGCTGGAGACTCCCTGTGGGAACGTAGCCTGTAATGTGCAGCTCCACATTAGACAGCAAAATGACATTTTTGATTCAACCCACACATGTGACTCAACAAGCACTTAGCACTTTAGTCCTGTAGATGCTACCTTTTAAACATGTAGTATGTTACTGTATGCCAGGGAAATATTTAAAAAATGATAAAGGAAATAATGTTATTGAGGTCAGTTGCTATGAATATCCGCACACAGAACTCTTCTTTCAATTTCTAGCCCACGCTTCACAGACAGACAGTGATGTGAACTGGGAAAAAGTGTGAAAACTGACAGTATGTAAGTAAAGCATCAGGGGAAGTGCATGTTAACACTGAGATGTCAACACATCTGTGCATACTTTACACATGTGCAGCTGTGAATGAAGCTACCATTGAGCTCGCGCGGCTTTATCGATCATCAGACAAATAGTTTGTTTCCTACTGTATGTATTTCTACGCTTCTATGTTCCATTTCCTGAAGTGGACGGCTCTCGGCCACCCCGAGAGCACTGGAATTGGTTATGGTTACAGATGTAACAACAGCAGCATATGATCTAATAGGAGCCAAGTTATTTGGAGGTGAATATATTTCTTGAGGGGATGATTAAATGAGAACATTGCAGAGGAGGTGATAGATGAAAAGAGAAAGATAGAAATGTGCTGGGAAGGAGTGGGAAGGCAGCAGATAGTGAGGGAGAGAGAAAGGCAGAAAGAAGTGAAAATTAGCAAGTGGGAGTAGGAGACCTGAAATAAAGAAAAAGAGAGTGAGGTGGCCTGAAAGTAATAGACAGATCATGAAGCAGGGGGAGGGAAGGAGGAGAAGAGTCTGATTGCCGGGCAGAGAAGGTACAAGAATATTAGCTGTCTCATTACACACAGCAAGAGAGCCGAATCTTTCCACACAGAACGGTGTAAGAATACTCCATTAGAGTACTCCGAGTCCCTAAATAAACCCAGAATGGAGCTCGCTCTTTGGCCCTAATTTTCCTCCTCATTCAACAAAAAAGCACAGTACGGTGAACTTGTTTCAGTGTGTATTTAGTTGTGAATGTAATACATGTTTACATCACCCCTTTTTGAGATGGTTGTAATGTTATCTTCTGGGTAAAATTGAGGCGGTGAAAGGATATGCATTCTCCCCATAAACCATTTTGCACATGTTGCCAACCAGATGCTGATAATGACACGTTGCCACAAGTTCTCTGCCAAACTACAATATTTTGGAATATACTTTTTATTTCCTGTCAAACAAGCTTTTCATAGACATATAGTACTTGTATATATGTCTGAAAGATACCAAAAAAGTCCAATTTAAATGTTTGAAATAACTCTTGTTGTATGTATGTTATAATATTTCAAGCAAACTTTGATTTTAACCAGTTACCTAGCCTGAAATGTTTATATAGACAAAATTATATGGAGAAACTTACTAGAGTTGGGATGCAAGCTGGTGACCAAATCCTGGATGTTGTATATCTACCATCAACCTCAATCACATCCCAGCCAGACTGATCTCATGAAATTACATTGTATGTCACACCAGTTTTTATGGTATTTGGCGTGTTATACATACACATTTTCATCCATTCGCATGTTATTCATGATGATTTCTTTCGGCTTTACCACAGCAAACTGGGCTTGGAACCAGCTTGCGCCCCCTTGTGACCTTATTGGGATATATAGCGTAAAGAACCTTTCCCAAGGGATCACCTGGGTCTCGAACCGGCCATCTTCCGCACCAAAGTCAGTGGCGTTAACCACTGAGCTACACAGTTTGATTCTGTGTTAATATACGCCAAGATCTCCGGTTAACATATCCGTAACCCCTCAACCTTAACTCTAACCTCTACTGGCGTGGTGTGAACATAGACGTGGAAAGTTTATAATGTGTACAAATAGCAGTGGTTTGTTATCTGTACACAATTCATGATATCATGTTGTCCCAGAGAAGCAAAGTTGCAGCTCCTTCTATAACTAGCTACATTCTTATTATACATATCAATGGCACCATTTATGTTCTGGTGACTGGGTTGGGTGTATTTTGTGAATGTGTGTATTATACTGTATCTGTGGAGGAGAAGGAAAGTGAGAGAAAGAGAAAAACCCGCCGGTGACTTCATCAGTCAGAGAGACGGTGGGTTCCGTCAGTGTGACGGCCTCGTCAGCGGCCCATATTAAACACATTAAACACTGGGCCGAGCTCCTCATTAATCAGCCCAGAGGGATGACAACCAGCTCTGCTATCGGCCCCATACATCCACGCATGCCCATGGCTGTCTAGGCCCTAGGTAATATACCTCTTCCGCAGATAACGCCATGATAGATCGACTGGAGCCTTTCTGATTGGGGTCTTCTTGTGTAATACCACCTTGTCTGGCTTTATCATAGGGGCCCATTGAGCAGTCGTGGCAGATCACCTTTTCAAGAGCTTAATGCTTCCTCTGATTTTTGACTGTAAGGGGGTGTCTCAATGTTCATGTAAGCTGATTTAGTAGAAGAGCTATAAGGCAAGACGGATATTTAAAGGGTATCATCTAATCATAATTGTCAAGTCTGGAAGCCCTTGCGGAGAATGATGACACTAGGTATGCAACCTGCCACATTAATTTACCATTGTTCTGGGCCTCTTTACCTGCTGTTGAAGTGTGATTCATTAATTCACACCATTTCCTAGAGTTCATGTGGTGTGAGGTATTTTTAATTTTCTCTTAACCTAGACATTGTGGAACCCATAGTGTGCATATATAGACAGCATATGGCAATAACGTCTGTAATTATTTGTTATTCTACTCAACAAAAAAAAAAAAGTTAACAATCTCAGACGCTTTAGTTTCCTTTTATTAACACTTTTTTGATTACCTCCACTATCACGCTTCACCAAAAGCAATCTTTTTTTTTTGCCATTTGAATTTAATTGATTTCTAATTACACTACCTACCTGAAGGGTGGCTTTTAATCATGGTCAGTAATATGAGTCACATTGCTCCTTTATACCACACACCAAGCTGATCAGCTACAACTGCTGGCACCTCATCCATAACAGACTGTTCTTCCTGTCTTTCTACCTCACAGCAAGCAAGAAAAAAAAAAAACCTAATTCTTTGGGAGAGCTTCTGATGCTGACAGCGAGCGATGCACAAATCACACCAATAATAGCTGTAGTTGGTGGCTCAATTTGATTAATGTGGCTTCGTTAAGGGTACTTTCAGAGAGGAGAATGAGGATGTGTGTTTGAGTCATTTGGGCTCGAGTGTGTTGTACAAGTCTGGGGTAGATTGGGGTTTGTTCTGCACCACTAGGTGTCTCTCTTCAGATAGGCTAGAGTCCAGCTTTGAATCTGTCAGAGGCTGAGGGGCTGAGAGAGGTCAGGCCAAGAGAAAAGAGGCGAGAGGAAGAAGAAGAGAGGTGAGGTCAACTCTGCTTTTCTTTGTGTGTTTTTTTTTTTTTTTGTAACACTGATGCGACTGCTTTCTCTGCTGCTACAACAACTATACTAGCTAAAATGCATTTGTTGTTGTTAAGAACAATCCTTGATGTACATTATGTTCATGATTTGCTTCAACTCATTGTAATGTATAATGCAGAATGCAGAGCTGTTGCCTATTAATTCAGCAGATAAAATATTCAGCTCCTGAAACCAGTGAATAAAATGTGTTTTTTCAAGTACTTGTTTAACCAATAGTAATTTGTATTCGTTATTTATCTTCCTTTTTTCACCTCTGGAGGCCTTTCGTTCTGCCAAATGCACATTCTGTTTCTCTTACTTGTTCTCTTACTGTTTTTTTTTTTTTTTATTATTATTATTATTATTTTGTATGCCTTTTATTGAGATATGGCTTGCATTTCCATCCCTTTGTCCTTCCCCCTCTTCAAGAGGAAATCATACATTTCCTCTATTCCCTTTTTTGTCTGCTCTTGTATTCTCTGGTATCAACTGCAATCCAGAGCTACAGAGGTTATATCGTTTTGTATCGGGAGGTCAGAAGTACAGCAGTATGTTCGCCCACGGGCAGCTTATCTCACCATAGAACTGAATTCCAGAAAATCCCACTGAAACCACATAACATATTCCAGCTCTGTGAAATACTTGCAAAATGAATAAGGGCTTACAAATTCAGCATGAATATCCATAGGCTTTGTGTCACCTTTCTTCATATTTGGCGTACATATCTGTGCAAAAATACAGGCAAACACTGTTTTATCCCCTGGAGCATGTGTTTCTGTGTAACAATGTGCAAGCTCGTCTTCCACAATGATTCAGAGCGTGTGAGGATGCAGCCGGGCAGCAGGCATCATGGTGCCACAGCTGGCCTGTGTTGCTGTGCTGTGGAACAGACATGGAGCCAGTGTAATTACTTCCATTATCACCGCCACGCAACACAGAGCGACAGAGACGGCAAAGATGAGAATTGAGGGGATTCACAATGGAACATATGAAATCTACCTTCAACTCATGCACACGGGAACACAAAGAGAAAAGGAGGGAGTCATAGACAGAGGTATGACTGGTGAGAGGTTTGGCTGACAGAAACTATCTTGGGTTTGCTGTGTGCATGATCTGTGTGTGTGTGTGTGTGTGTTGCAAAGAGATGGGAGCTATGCAATCACTTTCTCTCTCTAGCTTATAATCAGCAGGCATGTCAGTAAACACTGTTAATGGGGGTGGACACTCTCTCCCTTCTCACCCAAGACCCCTGCAGTAGCTAATTGGGATAAACGCAACTCCATGCTTCATTTACCCTCACCCTTTTTATTCCTGTCTGTTTTTTTCCCCTCCTGTTTTCTCTTCGTTCTCCATTGCCTCTGCTCATCTTTCCCCTCCTCTCTGTCTTCTTGCTTGTTCTCCTCCGTGCTTGTTAATGGCTTCCCGGCTCATTGATACCCCAGATGTTTTTATAATCAAAACATGAGAAACGGCAGAGTGGACACAGTGTTGTCTTTCCCACCACGGGTGATTGAAATGAGCTGTTTGCTTTGTTTATATTGGGCACAAGACACCGTATGCATCGTGTAATGAATCAAAACTGAGAACCTGTTAACAACTGTTAATACAAGTCACAGTCCCATTTTCTTTCATTAGTTTAAGCTACCTTGCAACGAACAATCTCCGCACTAAAAGTTCCCGCATAGATGCCTCCGAGTAAGGAAATAACTTGTTGATTTGATATCATTCATTATGATTTATTAGCTTGTTGCTACCTTTGCCCATGCTCTGCGTATATATGATGGTATAATGTATTCATGGGTCTTGCTGCACTATCATTGCTTTTGTGATGTAATCTCTTTTCCCCTGGCTTGGGCCCCACCTGTGGGAGAAGGAGAGAGAGCTGTAAGTGCTTGTGTGATGTAAAATGCCTAATTTGGGGGGTGATTGATGGTTTAATATTGCAGCCTGCAACCTTGCTGCCCCCACCTACCCAATGAAGCTGCAGGCAGCCACGAACCACACCACTGTGTGTGTGTGTATAATGTCACTTTCTATTCTCACATTCAAACCCAGCTGGTGGAATTAAACCAATTCTGAGTTTGTTTGTTTTGGTGTGTGCGTGTTTGGATGTGTTTGTGTGTTTGTATGCGCACTGTGGGTGTACTGGAGCATTTCTTCCATCACGGCACTGCTAAAATCACTTAGATATATTGACTGTGGTCTAGAGTCAGTGGTCAGTTATTGCAGCCATTCCTATTTTCCTCATTTTAACCAATCTTCTCTAATCTCTCCTGTCTCCTGTGTTTCCCAGAGACTCAGTGCAAGATCTCATATAACTCATTATCGTTTTCTCATAAATGCCCCCCAACCTGCCTTTGTTGTTTTACTCTTCCTCTCCTGTCGACCACTTTGTCTGTTTTCTCTCAGTGTTTTAGGGATTCATGTTATGTCAAGATGCTGCCAATTTTCTTAAAGGAGTGGTATTTTGCTTTTTTAAAATGAAATTATACATTTTTAAAACATTTCCCTGTGCTCTACATAAACTGTAAATGTTCTGCTTGGGGCTGAATTCGTCATTAATTCAACTCCACAGCTCCATCTTCAACACTATTTCTAAGTAATGACACCAGAAAGGTGGTTTTGAGTGCTGGCCCTTTAAATGCAAATGAACCACTTCATGCCCCACCCCCTCCAGGTTGTTGACTGCTGCTCTATCCTGTTCAACCATCAACTGAACATTTTAGGTAATCGGCTCAAACTTTGGACATATTTTCAGTATGGACTCAGCAACCTTTGCTGATGATGAATTGTTTTGGCATAGTCGGACAAATGTTCATCGGAAGTCTTCACCTTATATGTGCAAATGCTGTGACATAACTAGTTATAAAACGTAACAAATTAAGAAGGAATTTAAAACAGGTTGTAGAAATCCACTAGATTTTTGCCAAAATTTATATAAATAATAGTTTTACAGCATCTGTAGGGTTCAGATTCAAACCTTTTGGACTATTTGAGTCCAAATACACAAATAAATGAGCAAAAGTCGAATAAAAGTGGATTTAGCTAAATATGAGCCCTTTAAAGTGTAATCTCATATACTTGATTTGTATTAAGCCATTCAATGATTTCACAGATGTGACTCTTTTCACCAGAACTCTGAGAAACACATTATGTAATCCCCATTTCCTGATTTGCTTGAGCATTTATTGAAGTGACAAAACAACATAAGATTTCAGTATTTTGGCCGATCAATTTAGTAGCATATTGTAAATGTAAAGAAATAATTTTGTTCCCTAGAATTTAGGGGTGGGACTTTTCTGTTTGGAGTTTGCATGTTCTCTTCAGGTACTCCGACTTCTTCCCACCATCCAAAGACATGCACTGTCAGGGTAATCACTTAACCTAAATTGTCCATAGGTGTGAATGTGAGAGTGATTGGGTGTCTGTCTCTATATGTCAGACCTGTGATGAACTGGTGACATGTCCAGGGTGTACCCCACTTTCACCCATAATGAGCTGGGATAGGCTCCAGCGACCCCCATGACCCTAGTGAGGATAAAGCTGGTTCAGATAATGAATAAATAAATGAATGAATGCCTGGAACACAGTCCAAAAACTTGGGACAGAGGCAAAATAAGGCTGAAGTAGATCGTATACACAGGTTACACTGTTTTATGACACTGTTCTGGGTCGTATAAGGAGCAACACCTCCAGGTATAGTTTTTACAAGGCTGGATTGTGGCTCGCGGCTTTGTGCTAGTCTTCATGAGAGACTTGTCAACATTCACAATGTGTAATATTGAGAGTTGAGGAAGAGAGTTGGAGTTAATCTCGAGTGTGTAAAAGGCCAAGGTTGAATTTGCATGACCTCCAAGCCCTCCAGCAACATTTCTTTAGAAACTGTCATGTTACTGTAATGAATATAAACACAGGACAGGACGAGTCAACACTTAACACAGTCTGGTGCTGTATCTGGATATGCAACCTGGGGCCCTGTGTGTGTGTGTGTGTGTGTATAGTGTGCAGAAAAAAATGGACTGAAAGACAGTGGAAATATATGCTGTGATATTCATATGTTAGCTTGTTTTCTGCAAAAGATGCAAGTGATGACTGGGGTTGCATTGCGTGTGGAAGTGCATGGCTGAGTCGTAAGTCATCAACATGAGGGTTTTTACTGGAATGTTAGAGGAACATGTGCTACACACGACATCTTATTCCAGGATGTCTGATGTTATTTCAGCAGGATGATACCAGGCTTCATTCTGAATGAGATGTAACAGTGTGGCTTCATAGTCACACAGAGTGCATGTCTGGACTGGCTCATGTACAGTCGACATCTGCCTCCTGTTGAAAATGCACGGACATCATGATGAGGAGAATCAGACAATGGCCAACACAGCCTGTTGAGCAGCTGAAGTCTTGTAAACACCAAGAATGGACAAAAATTATACTTGCAAACTTGTAAAAATGATTGTCCAACTTTCCCAAAAGATTAAAGAGTGTGACAGAAAGTAAGGGTAATCTTCAAGCAAATTAACAAATCTCAGAACTTAGTTTGTACTGTATTTTACAGAAGCTTTCAATTTCTCTAGGTACGATGTTTGTGTGTACTAAGGTTCACATATTAATAGCACATTGACCCATATGTAATAATTAGACGATTATTAATGTTTTACTTGACATTTCCATATCTGAACAGTTTCTCTCAGTTGTAATTATTATAATTACTAGGTATTGATAGCTACAATGGAAGCTGTTATACATTAATTATGATCTTAACCCTTTATAGGGCACTTATAGAAATACTCTGAAATTCACAATTTCAGCCTTGGTGTGTTATTGGACGACATAAAAAGATTCTATTATCTTGTGAAATAAAAACAATAAAAAAAATTGTAGAAAATTAAAGTCAACGAAGTTACCATGTTTGGTAAAAAATACAAGACATACTATATATATATATAAAAAAAAAAAAAAAATCCAAGAAAAACACATGTAAGGTGAAAGGAACATGTGTTTTAGGACAATAGAACATCACTTTTAGAACATTAGAACAACACAAGTACTGTCAACATACACATTATCCCTTTGAACATCATTAGTTACATTAGTACTAGGGATACACTAGTAATGCCGATACCAGTATCAGGTATCAGTCTGATACTTACTTGTACTCATACTCAAACTTTTGAAAATAAATGACTGGAAGTAACATTAAAGACACAGACTGATACCAATCCGTTCTCTCTGTACGCAGTTCTGTCTGTTTTTCAGATGTTCTTGGATGTGTACCTGGTTGGAGAATACCACCGGGAACCGTGGAAGTAGCGGATACTTTCAAAGAGAGAGTGTGAAATAGTGAAAAACTATTGACATATTTATGACAAGTTCAGATATCAATATCAACATTAGGATCTACATTAGTGTTACCTCCTCTGTTGTCCACATGTTTGTTATTCCTAACTTTCTTCTTCTTCAAAAAATGTACTTTTCTTCGTGGTATTTGTCCAGTATGGTTAATTAAAAGCAGCGCCCCCTGGTGGATTGGTTTGGAATTGCTCATTCCAACACATTAAATGTCAGTAGCAGCTTTGTTCCAGTCAGACTAATGACAACAACAATAAAGCACATTTTCAAAAGTAACTAAATACTGTAATGGGATTACTTATATTGGTACTCGGTATCTGCAAGTACTTAGATCTAAGTATTTGTACTTGTTCTCAGTCCGGGAAAAAGTGGTATTAGTGTATCCCTAATTAGTACCATTACTTCATCATTACATTAGTACCATTACTTCATCATTACATTAGTACCATTATTTCATCATTACAT
>JAPSES010000069.1:7596292-7611685 GCA_029822895.1 Maxillicosta whitleyi | reverse complement strand
GAAAATGATCAGATTGATAATAGTCTTTTATAGGAATTGATACGAAGGCTTTAAATTTATGACATTTTGAATTTACTGCCTTTTGTGTCACTTTTATTGGGTTCTGACTCCCAGTTTGGATGTTGGATTCAGTTTTAAAAGACAAAAAGTGGGACTATTTCACGCTTGAGGATGACTACAAAACATCTGCTGCGTATGTTTAGTGTCGGCTTCTTTAGGCATTTAGGAATAGCACGCAGCTCGGAACTGGTCCTGAACACAAGCGCGCAAAACAGTTAAAAAATGTTCACAAAAATGTAAAACTACAGGAGCTGGAGCCATTGGTCGGGAAGCTGATGTAGATGTAAATGTACAGTAGGCCAGAAAGTTGTGTCCGACAGCACATGTTCACGATGTCTGTGAAGGAGAAGATCATTAAGTTTGTGGGTTTCATCTTTTGTATGACCCTTGCACCAAAAACGCACTGAACTGCTGCCGACCACAAAATCACGCATTTCCCAGAGAAAGTGGTGGGCTGCTTATTTACTCAGCGCCATCCTAACAAGCAAAGTTTGCCAAAGCTTGTGAGTGTTGACACGCCTACAACGACAAGCGAAAGGTGGCGGAGGTGTTGTTACGCAACTGCATCTTCGCGATAATGCAAAACAGCAAGATTAGAACCGGGTAGATCTTACAACAGCTGCTGATCTCCTTTTGTTCGTCCACTTTTTCCGTTCCCTCGCAGGTTTTTTCGGCTTCTGTCGGCCGAAGGATGTGAATTTCGGCCGATGACGCGTACTGTTTAATGATGAGAGAGTGAGAAAAATGAAGATCAGCGTCCGTTTCCAAAGTTAGACAAAGTTTCTTTAGAGCCTTAAATGTGTTTGTAACCACGTCATCGTTGTTAATCTGTATTCTATACAGTACTCAGCGGGGAAATGAATCATGATACGATGCCTCTGAGTCATCTAGTCATGCAGAAACTATAGCATCATTATGTGGATATTTTGTCTACTGTTAGCCATAAGGAACAACTGCTCACAGTCATATGCATAGCATGGACAAATGGTATGATACGCATTGAGAATACTTTTTCTTAACTTGAAATTCACGCACTCTCTCTCTCTCTCTCTCTCACACACACACACACGTATGGACACAGTCTCAAATGGTTGTTGTGCTAATATGTTTTTAATGTCTTTGGGATGCAGTCGACATCTCTAATTTGTTTTTGTCTAAGCTGTGTGCTTATGTGGATGGGGGACATCAAAGCAGTAAAAATAGCATTTCTCATTAACCAGCCTTTCCCTCTCATTTATTTTCCTCGTCCTCACTTGCCAGTTTGTCCACATGAGTGTTTTTTTTAGGCACAGCTTGTGAAGTTGTGAGGAGGAGCTGCTGGAAAAAAAAAATAATGGGCTGATGCTTGTTGTCCGTTTACTGCCGCCCATGGTTAGTCTTCATCAGAAACCTATTACCATCTGTATTATCAACCGAGAAAGGCTTTTGACAAATCACGTTACATAATGTGAATAAGAGACAGTTTTTTTCGTTCTTCATACTGGCTGTTTTTAAGTTGAGACATAAAGCATCTCAGACGGAAAACGGAAATAACGCTTCGGTGGTTTTATTAATGACTTCTGACAATATGACAAAAGCAATATATTTTATAAAGTTTATTTACTCTTCGTACTTTAGAATGGTGTTAAATTCTAAAAGAGAGTTGTGAGAATTTGAAGTCATGCGTATACACACCACACAGCTTTGATATATTGAATTTTGTTGTGTGTCAAAGAAGTGGCTTTTTTTTTTTTTTTTTTAATTTGTCTCGTCCAGCATCATCACAGCAGAATGGTGGTCTGGATGTCATTTTGTGCTGAGCAAATTTGCTTTGCCAAATGGAAACTTCATACAGCATATGAGGCTCCCCTTGATATTTTACTGTCTTGTTTTGTTAAACCACATTCTGACATGAAGGAACAAAGAAGAGAATGAAGAAGAAGGTGGTAAAGACCCTCATAAGAACATATTAACGATACTAACAATAATAACCATGAAGATAATTATAATATTCACAATAACTAGAACCAGAACTGAGTAAACAAGGCAGAAAAAATGTAAAAAAAAAAAAAAGATAATAAAATCTATTAAGTAAAAATATAAGAAAAGAAAACATAGACAGAATATTATAAATGACAACAGCAGAAATAATACCATCATCTGTTCACATTAAGACGTGGCTCCTGATGTAAAAGTGTATTAATGTAACATTTTTAGACAGAGAATGTACAGTCGCAGAAAAAATGATTAGACCACCCTTGTTTTCTTCAGCTTCTTGTTCATTTTACTGCCAACTAAATGTATATTTGTATGGATAAATATAATTATAACAACAAAAACAGCTCATAATAGTTTAATTTAAAGCTAATATCTATACTTTTAACATCTTTTCTTGATAAAAAGCTAAATCACTTCAGTTCTTACATCAATATCTATGTCATTGTACTGATAAAAACAGTGCTTTTATTCATTCTACGTTTTCTTTTCTGTCTGTTTTAGTCACATGATACACACAGGAGTCAGTACTTGATTGCATAACCACTGTTTTTGCTGATGTTTATTGGTCTAATGTTTTTTTTTTTTAACACAACTGTATTCTTATTTGTCTTATTTATCTCAAATAATGGGGCATGTACTGTATTTGACAAACACTTCAGATACTATATACTCTACATATATCACACTTCTTATTCATCTTAATGTATACAATATAATTTTACAATAATTCTCAGTTTCAGTATTAATAGAAAAAGCATCACATTCCAATCTTTAGATTTGCTATATTATATGGTGTGGCCTTGCAACCACCTGCCCACTGCATGTTTAATTTAATTGCTTTTGGTTTACAGTTCTCATCTGAAATGTGTTTTTATAATTTAACCAGAGGAGCAGGTTACTCCAGTTAATCAGTACATTATTGCATGCGTATAATATATATTGTACTGAAATTAAAATTTAATGGGTTAAGGTTACAATTAGGAAAAACATGAAGTCATTTCAAAGGTATTAAGTTTCAGCAAAATTGTGTTAAATCAGACTCGTGAAAGGTATTTTTCTAATGTGTTTCGTCATTTAATAAAACGTGAAGCTGTCTGTCTGTGATTAAAACTGCATCTTATTCTGCATTTCTGTCATTCAGCCCACGAGCCTGTGAGTGACTGTCACCGTGGTGAACTATCGGAGCTGGAAAATTGTCACTTTTGAAAGATGTGATCTTGGCCTAAATTTCTGAATTGGACTGGATTTGGTTTCCATAGTAATGACCACAGACTGGTTCTTCCTATGAATGGTGCTCATGGACATGCATTTTTATGACTATTTAGTCAGCCTGTGTAGTTTTCTTTCCCCACCCTCTGCCTAAAATTGTTGCATGAGCCAAAGATTAGCTTTTTCTAAAAACGTCTAACTAACATCCTGACATATCGGCTTCTCTGTTATTATTCCATTCAGTTTTTTTTTTTTTTTTACAATGAATTCTGACATCGACGTGAGACGAGGAGTCTAATGCTGATGTTGAAAGAGAACAGGATAATGCTAATGATACGCAGCCATAACAGAATAAATTATTCTTAGCCACTTCATGTTGCTGTGGAAACAGTTTAAGAGTCAGCAGGTCTGCCAAGGGTGTGCAGATAAACATGTCACTGTGTGTGTTTGTGAATTTGTGTGGCGTCGCATAGCATGTGTTTTATCAATAGAAATATTGCACTAACTGGTGACAATTCATTTGACTGGTTAATTAAAAAAAAAAAAGATTCACAGATTCATAGGGGATGAGAAGAGGAATGAAGGGGCAAAATAAACAGACAGATACGGGCAATGAAAATAAGAAATACAGGCGAAGGATCAGGAGAGAGAGTCAGAGATGAATAAGATGGATAAGTGGATGGAGTAAGAAAGCTTGGGAGCGGTGACTTGTATGTTCTGTACGTATAGATTGTTATGGAGGCGTGTATTAAACCCTCTCTGCTAGGTGCGATGAATTGGTTCTATTAATGAAAGTGTGAGCTAATGTGTGGTCATGGATCCAGGACACACACATAAACACACACACACACGCACACACACTGTGCTCCCTCTCCAGGCTCATATCATTACCCATCATTACAACCCCCATTTGGCATCAGCCGGCCAGATCGATCATGGCCGATAACTCTGTCTCACTCCAGGCCGGCCTATCTATCTCTATCCCTCCACCCCCACCAGCATATCTCGCTTTCCCTGTATCTCTCTTTTTCACACCATATCTTCTCTCCCTGTCTCAACCACCTCTCACAACTCTCTCCTGCCTACAAACTGTATCACTTTCAAAATTACTTAAATCGTCCGCCTACCCTGTCCTCCTTTTGCTTTTAGCTTTGTGCTCTCCCAAAGTATCTCTTCATCTCCTGTCGACCGAATCTCGCCATCTAACGCTCACTAATCTCTTGCTGACTTCTCTCCAGGTTGTGTGCCATATTTCCCTAACTCATATCTCTGCCTTTTGCCACTGTGACAGGCATATCAATCACCTTGTATTTCCATTTGTCGCTGACCTGCTTTCAGCTTCACTATAATACGCCTCTTCGTTTTCCACTGTACACTCCCACAGCCTTTCATCTTTCTCCCAGTCTGTCACCCATCTTGCTCTTACTCAGGCAGCCCAGTCACACCAGCTGTGTCTTTGCACATGATTCACCGTCACTTCCTCTATTCTGTTCTGTGCTCTCTAACTCCTTCTGCTTCTTCCCCTCTATTGCATACACTTTACGCCTCTCCTCCTCCTCCTCCTCCTCCTCTCCACATTCTCCTCTTCTCCTTTTCTGCAGAAAGACAGTGGTGCTTACATCAAGGCTTGAAGGCTCAAGGCTGGGCTCGACAGGCATTTGGTAAAGTTATGAGTTTTTTGGGGTTTTTTTTGTCTGTGTGTGTCCATGTGTGTAAAAGCGAGCGACAGGCAGACGCAGAGATGAACACTTGAAGAACAGATAAAAGAAAACCAAATTTCATTCCTGCTGATCTCATTTGAAGGACTGATAACATGGCCTGAAAAGGAGAAGAGCGATCAGCTGCTTTTCGTCTCCTCCTTCACTGTCCCTCTCTGTAGTTACTTCTCTTGATCTAATGATGCTCTTGCTTGTGTATGTTCCACATTGATTCTAATTCAATTTGGATGGAACGGGTCTTTCAGACAATTGTCTGCAGTGAGGGCCCCAGATGGATTTTTAGCTTCTTCTGCAGGCATTAGAGATTAATGAGAGGAAGGCCGCACTGGACAGAAGAGAGCAACAATCAATTTCTCAATAATTCCATATTTACACATTCTCATGTAAAGCGAGTAATAGCGAGTGGAGAAAAAAAGGAGGGAAATATACCATATTATACAGCAAAAAGAGAAGCACTTCCATCTCCGGGGAGATAAACACAGCATTGAGGAAGAAAATGAATGCAGCTTTGCCACACCAAAGAGAGTCTGTGTTGTTTCTATATTAATGGACACGGCTTTCTCTATAAAGATATGAGGCCTGTTGCAAGAAAAACAGGCTGAGACTTTTGATGAATTAAAAAACTCATTGATCAATCCTTGCATTTTACTTTTTAAAATAAGCTTTTACTCGGTAGGCAGAAATGAGGACAAGAATGCTGTTTTATGCCTCTCTGCAAAAGCGAGGCCAAAATCTTCCAGTTAGTGGAGCTTCCATGTTACATTTTTAACAAGCTACAGAGTCTGCACTGTAGATATGTGACTGACAAAGTCTTGACAGCTATTAGTCATTACAGCTGCCAATCATCTGCAGAAAAGACTTATGATTGGCCATAATTTTCCATCACAGACAAGGTTTTCTAAAGTCTGAAAACAAGGCTAACAGAAGTTGCAAAGTTGTTGCTTGTCTAAAGGTTTTTATGGAATTTTCCCCTGTTGCTGACAAAAAATAATAACAGTTGGTTATCCAAAACAAATCAAAATGTGCCCTAGATTGTAAAAACTACACTATAAGTTACAGGACAGCTGCTGCAGAGTCAGAGATATGGTTGTACATTTATTCAAACACTGACATGCAGGGATTTTCCAGGAGATTTGCTTTGACACGGTATGTTTTTATGCCTACTGCTATGACACTATTGCCACAGGGAACTTAATGCACAACCACACTTTTGCACAAACTGGTGTCTATAGTACCTGCATGTGTCTGGAAGCTTATCACTACACTGGACTGGACTCACTGCAAAACACTGGTGAATTTAGACGTGAGCTGTGTGAAGATATCATACAAGTACTAAAACTTAAAGGGCAGCATTGCTGGACCCATAATATCCCTGGCTGTCAGTTGTGGCTGTTGTTTCCTGGCTTTCCAGCTCTTTGAGCATCTGGCTGAGATGGTCTCCAGAGGCTGTGCTATAAGCCCCGGACTCACTCCCTGCAGGCTGTCTCACTGACAGGAGATCAGGCTACATCAGTATGTGTGAGAGGTACACCGGGATCTGAAGGATGGATCCTATTTCAGCTGATCCAGCACACTGAGAGGTGGCTGCCAGAGACTCACAAAAAAACTTTGTGCACTGTGGCGTGTGTGAGTGTGTGTCTGTGTGTGTGTGCATGCGTGTGTGTGTGTGCATGTGTGTGTGTGTGTGGCGTGCACACGTGTGGTTGATGTGAGTAAGCCTTAAAAAAAAATTCAGCGGTAAAAGACAGTTGAATCAGTATGTGAGTGAGAGACGGAGAGAGAAAAAGAGATGGAAAATATGTTTGCCCTGTTCACACCGATCTGTTTGTGTGGGAGTGCATTAACATCTATGTGGGCTGGAAGGGAGGCTGAATATGCAAAACAGTTGGAACAAAGGCTAATAACTCTGGAGCTGCTGTGTAAAAAGATGGTACATTTCCTTGACTTTAGTGGAAGCCAAACCGGCTTTTGTAACATTTGGAGGAGGAACACAGGTTTCTGTTTCTGTTATTCTTTGAGTAGTTTAGAAAGATTATTTGAACCACAGGGAGATGTTTTCAGTCTCAGTGAACAAACTGACAGGGGTGAATTTAAAGCTACTTAGCCTTCACACTTTTGCATTTCTTCTCTTTTAGCAGAGCACATCTGTTTTGCTGCAATATAAGTAAAAGGATCACCAAAGATAATACGAGATCATGTTTAACAGCCACAAGCCTGATAAAAGTGTAAATCCAGGCGCCCAAATTGAGAATGCTGAGGGAACAAAGATACATGGGATGAAGGTGATAATGTTAGTAATTTGAAAGAGTGAAGGAGTGCATGACTGAGAAAATTTAAGGTGCCAAGCTATTAATTTAAAAGGATATTGAGTGCACAATTCATTCATCTTAGGCGAATGAATTGTTTAGGTGATTTATCGTTCCGGAGCACAAAGTACTAATAAGAAAATTTCAGACTTTTACTGAAGAGGGAATCCAGTGATTGTGTGCTTTTTATTTTGCTTTATAAAATGTCTATTTCTATGACTGTTATGTCTTATCAGAGTATGAGTTGTGTGTATGAGTGAGAGCTAAAAAAATGTCAGCGTTATGTTCCATTTTGTTCGAGACACCGAGCGGGTGCAGGAAGCTGTGTTTCAATGAGCTCACGTTTGCTACAAAACATACAACAGAGTGTAATAACATGCATGTGCGAGGCTTTTCAGTAGTGGAAGGTTGCTGGCAGTAAAGGGATCTGAAAAGTGCGATTTTGAACTCCTTCATGTTAGAAGTCAGTTTGATCAATGTCTGCTGCAGCTCTTACTTGCTTCAGGGCACAGTGAACCACTGATAGATGAATTCCTCTGTGTGAGTCCATGGACTGATGTGTAGGTGTACAGTGAGAAAAAGAGAACAAAAGCAAATCACAGAATCTAAAAGAGTGCGTGCACATCTCTACACATGCACGTATCATAGTATCGATAGCTCCAGAAGAGAAAGTTCCAAATTTTATGATCTAAACACCATTGAAAACTTCTGGAATGTGATCGACAGGAGGTGGATGGTTACAAACCACTGATACTGATTTCAGAGCTCATCCCAAGTAAAAAAAAACATGTGCACTGTGTCGTTTGAAGTGAAAAGTGAATGAGTTTTCTTTGCATTATTTGACATCTTAAAACAGTGCTGTTCGCTTCGGGGGAGGTTAAGTGATCATTTGTATTTGTCTGTCTGCTGCAAACAACTACTTGATTTTCATGAAACTTGGCGTAGGGAGAATGCATTACATTTCAGATCACGCTAGAGTGTCTCACCTGGTGGAAAGCACACCATGTACTGCAGCAGCATGGGATTGAATCATTTTACCATGTGATTCTTTTTCTCTCCCCTGTCTAACTTTCACTATAGCTGTCCAAGTAAAGAGTAAAAATGGCAAAATGGATAAATTTTTGGAGAAGGTCCATAAAAAGGTTTGGGAGGTTAGCCTTTTGTTCACTTTCTTTAGCATTGGAGAGAGGTTTACCCCTCCGGCTATGTTAGCACTAAGACCTTTGTTACTATGGTAACAGCCAGTTAAACTATCAAGTGGTGCCAACGGACAAAAAGAAGGAAATCACAGGTCATAATTGGTAGTTTATTTATGGTTTAGTAATATTTTGACAGAAAAAGAGTCATCTATTGGCCTTTGCTCTCTGTGTGCTTCTGGTTTTATTTCATTTAGACTTTGGGATAAAGTTTAACGTTCATCTTCTAGTTCTAGAATTACCAAAAACATTAATTTTACTCACTGCATTTTTCTTTAACTTGTTTCCCTGAAGCCTCAGTCACTTCAGCTTTGTATGAACGATAAGTTTGTACGAACCTCCCTGTTCATACAAATGAACTGTGGCGTTCATAGACATTCATAGACATTCGTGGAGGGAGCGGTTTCTTACGTTCGTCTTATGAAGTCAGTACAGCTGCCGTTCAAAATGCAAGAGCATCTTGAGAAAATGACGTGATTTTGTGTCGTGCGAACACTGTATATCCTAACATTAGACATGTTCACCATAATTTGATGATAATATATGCTCTTTTCAGACATTAAACTGTATTAACCTGCTTTTCATTAAGCCTTTTGTTAATGTGCATTTGATGTGTTTGGGATCGTGCGCTGTCCGTGGTGCTGAAATCCCACATTCCTGCGGGAATACTAACCTGTACTGTTTTTTTATTAATTAAGAGTCATAATAAGACATCACATAAAGACATTTGAAGTAGAAGGTTTAAGAATAAAATGAAGATAAACAAGAATAATAGAGAGAAGTGAACATTAAAAACACTAACCATCCGACACAGACATTCATCACCCTGATCCTCGTCCTTGTGGACTATGCATCATCTCTGCAGGTTGGATGTTGTTTGAAGCTTATTTTTCTGTTAATTAAACGCTTTCGCTTCAGCACTGTGCACTTGAGTCCAGGCATTCACTCTGTCTTGAAAATTTGTATTCGACTCCCTCAAAGAACATTTTAAATGACACACAAATACCCATAAACATCGTACTTCCACCTTAAAAAAAAAGCCCTATGAAACTCTGTCTGTCCGTCCATTCGTAAGGGACCCCTAATAACACCGTACTATGTTCTACTTGCAGCCACCGCAGGAACATGTGGGTTCCGGAGAGGCCTCATGATCCACAAACGTTGTGCATTGTTCTTGTGTTTTTCGTAAGGCATTTGTTGCAAAAATTGATTTCCTAGTGTGTTCATAGAAAATCTTGGACAAGATTGCTCACCTGGCTACGAACTTAGCAATGGTCCATGAACACATTCTTATACGGTCGCCTTGAGAAGGTCGCATGAAATGGTCCATAAATCGTTAGCATGGTATTCGTAGCCATTTGTAACAGCATTTGTGACTGAGGCTTGAGTAAGCTCCAAGGAAGGGTGCTTAGCTTCTGCAGGCACAAAACTGGTTCAAGTCATGGTCATTAATTTACAAAACACCTGCATCTGGTGGAATTCTCTACAAACTGTCGCGCCAAGCTCATAGCTCCAGTGTGGTGTCTGTGTTACTTGAGTGGATGTAAATTACTATTCATTTGCAAAAGACCTGCACAAAATTTCAGCTGGTGCAATTACGGCCTGTTGAAAGCTGGTAAGAAAACTCACCTTTCACTCATTGTCTCTGTTTTCATCTCTCCTGCCAAATCTTCAAGCTTGAGTTTTAAAGGATAACCAAATCTGAAGTCAGATATTGGAGTTTTTGGGTCAAAATGCATGTTATAGGTTACTTAAAGTTTATCCCAAATTCTAAATGAAATAAAACCAGAAGGACACAGAGAGCAAAGACCAATAGTCGATTCTTCTTGTTTCAAAACATTGCTAAACCATAAAAGAACTACCAATTATAATCGATGAGTTCCTTCTTTTTGTCAGCTTGAATAGAATAGAATAGAATAGAATGCCTTTATGTCATTATACATATGTACAATGAAATTAAAGAGACAACTCTCCTGTGGTGCGCAGTTGGCACCATTTGATATTTTAACTAAATGTTACCATAGTAACAAAGGCCTTAGTACCGATCTTGTGTTTGGTACTCACACTACCTGTGTGTTGCAGCATCTCTTATCTTCAAAAGAGGCAGTGAGAATTGACACACTTTTAATTTTTAAAGTTCATTTTCTAGTTCTAGAATCACCAAAAACATTAATTTTACTCAAACACATTTTTTCTTTAACTTGTTGCCCTTAGTAAGATCCACAGAAGGGTTGCTTAGCTTCTGCAAGCACAACATCGGTGCAAATCATGGTCATTCATTTACAAAACACCTGCATCTGGTGGAATTCTCTACAAACTAGTACCAAGCTCATAGCTCTAGAGTAGTGTTTGTGTTACTTGAGTGAATGTAAATTATGATTCATTGCCAAAAGTATCTATTTTGCAAAAGACCGGCACAAATTTCAGCTGGTGCAATTACGGCCTGTTGAAAGCTGGTAAAAAAAACCCTCACCTTTCACTCATTGTCTCTGTTTTCATCTCTCCTGCCAAATCTTCAACTTTGTGAGGATGTTTGAATTAATCAAATCAAATCTGAAGTCAGATATCGCAGTGTTTGGGTCAAAATGCATGTTATCGGTTACTTAAAAATTAAAAGTTCAGGCTGCTTAATTCCATATTCACATGTCGTTCCTATAAGAGTGTAACAGTTGCACAACACAACATTAATGACAGTCAGATCCTGCTTGATCTACTTTTAATTAAGCTACAGCTGGTGTGTTGTGTGTGTGTGTAAATGCTCACTGCCTCTTTTGAAGTTAAGAGATGCTGCAACACACAGGTAGTACCAAACACAAGCTCGGCACTGAGGCCTTTGTGAAATCCCAGATGTAGTCAAGCACACGTACACGTTTTTAAGAATCAGACATTATTCAAATACACTTCAGACCTGCCTGAATTATACTGGAAGCTTATATTGATGGATGTTTCTGTTGATCGCGTTACTAGAGAAGCATGAAAGTTGGATCGTGATTGCAGGGAGTTCTGCATGTGAGAATCTCTGCTCATTAAAGACACACATTCTGAGGGTTTTTTTGCAGTTTATGCAGTTTTCATTATGGACTAATCTGTGCACTGAAATGTGGAGAAACACCTGAAACATTAGAAGCTCTGATGCCAAACAAGGAGCAAATTGCACTCAGGTGCAAATCTTTCTGGGCATGTTTGCGCCAGCATATCATTAAAGCAGAGATCTTCTTTTTTTTTTTTTTTTTTGAGAAAGTCCTTGAAACAAACTAGATTGCAGGTGTAAAAAAAAACACACAATTCCCTGAGTAATTTGTAGGCATAGTCAATTCTATGTCGATCCAGAATTTATTTTTACAGAGCTGTACATACTGTCTTTAACAGGGGTGGGTGTTGTGTGTCTGTGAGCTTCTGTTTCTGTCTCTGAGCACTGTTCACTGATTCAATCATATATTCAATGCCTGTAATTAGGATCGTCTTACTCGTGGGCACGTAGTGGCTAACAAAGACACCACTGAGTCTCTGGACTTCATCAGCCAGTCCAGCCACGGAGTCAGGCTGAGAGTCAGGCCTCAGTGCCCAGCCTGGCCCTGGAGCCCAGTGGCCTACAGAGGAACCCATGTGCAGAAAACCTTTTAGAGCTCCAACAATCCGATTAAGGAGGTGTTTTTTTCTAACACTGTTGATGCTGAGATAAGTGTTCTAGTGGGCTTCTCAAATCAACTCTAAAAGCACTATTTCATTAAACCAAGAACTCAAATTTCTGAGTTTGGATTTCTTTGTACATTTTGAGGAGGTGTGAGAGGGTAGGGAAGATTGCATACATGCACACATAGATAGATATCGAGATGGGAAATAGCGACGTTAGATAAAAGGTGCTGAAGCTCCTGCCGGCACACTGATGGTTGATGAATAGGCATGAGAAAAAATTTTATATACTTTTGATTTGTAGAAATAGATGGGAATTATGAGCCTGTGAACACTTGTGTGTTTATGATTGTGTGGTTTTTCAAAGACAGGTACCACTTGAAAAGGCTCCATATTTATCTCCAAGTGTTCTGGCACAGTGTCAGTAGGATGATGGATGATGTCTTCATCGGTGGCCAATTCTCTGAAGTTGTGGTTTGAGCGCTGGACTGAAAAACAAGATTACATTTAATGGACATTCACTCCCATCCAGAATTAACTGCAGGCTAAACACATACAGCTGTGCATAAGGTGGAGAACAACAAACCAATTCAGTGGCTGGTGTATAAAGAAATTTATCCGAGGTGAAGGATGAATTAAATAACTTTCCAGTTTGTCTTTGGTATGTGTTTATTTTAAAGACCGAAGACGAAAAGATTGTGGATTGTCAGCTCCATTGAAATAAATATATGATATTGACATGTTTATCAGGTATTATTTAATAAATATTCCGTGCAGTTTTCAAAGCCATTCACATGACAAACACAATATGTACAACCTTGCTGTTTTCAGGGATTTATACAATACACAAAATACAACATGCATACAAACTGTGGCGTTGTTTTGAAGTGAAGTGGAAAAAAAATGTGCTTCAATATTCATTTTCCGTTGACATTTTGAGATGACATTTTCTTATGTTGTAGATGTTGGAAGAGAAAATTCAGAATGTATAAATAATGGCCCTTTTGTTGTAATAGTGCTTTTAAACATTACAACTCCTAACCTGAGAGCTAACATAAGGCATCAAACTAAATTAGTATTTACGCACTCTTTTGTAATCCTATATACCTCTTGCATTTTATTGCTGCTTACTACGACTACTGACTACTGAAATGTATCTTGTCTTTTTCTTCCTGTTTTTGTTTATTCGTTATTAATGTCTGCAACTCACTGAAACTAAATTGCTTGAGAATGCGGGCAGACTTAATAATGAGGTTTCAAGTCAGTTAAGAGTCTAAATACATATGCAGTGCTGGTTGCAGCTTCCTATCTCCATCAGAGCATGACCTTTAGCCTGGCCTGTTCCTGTATAGTTTCCCTCAGGGTGTGAGGATGTGGGCAGAGCTTGGCTAAATACAGTAGGAGTATTCAGTAGGATCAATAGCTCTTGCTCTCTAAAGCCGTTCCCAGACACACCTGCAGTACCCGAGGTGGCCTTTGTGACACATAGATAAAGAGAAAACATTCCCTGGGCTGTTAGTGTCTGCCCATCTCTTCCTGTCCCCGTTTTCCCTCCTCCTCCTCAACCTGCACAGAGGAAGATAGATAGATCAAACTTGCATGACAGAGGAGGAAGTATAGCTCATATTTTTGTGCTCCACAACAATATTGTTGTGACTTAACCTTTTCTTAAAGGCAAATCTCTTATCCATCCATGCCACACTATGCTGAGACAGCTGAAAGAGCCAGAGGGCGGGGTCCATGTATATTTACTAACTCTCTGCTCCATCCATCAAAAGACAGAGCATGTTGGCTCCACCTGTCTGTCAGTGTCCTCTCACATTCCCTGGCCACTTCCTCTCCCCTGGCCACTCTCTGGTCTCCTACACTTGATATGTGCATGTTTAAGGAGAGCACTCTTCTCTTTGTCTCCCACGTCTTCTTTCTGTCCCTGGTCTTTTGTTGCTGACTCCAATCCTCCACCTTTAGCCGTCTTTCCTTCATCTCTATCCCTGCTTTTCTTGTTCAAACCTTGTATGTATTCTCCCACTGCTACTGGAACAGTAGTAGTGTGTAGTATGAGTGTGCTGTCCAAGCAGGTTAGAGAGGGTAATTTGAGCCTCTGAGGGTGCCGTGGGGCTTGGATCTAGTTTTGGAAAGTGTGCTGACAGTCAGCAATCCAGCACTGATCACACCAAAGTCACACAGATCGGTAAGATGTGTAAAATCCTGGTGGGAAGAGGGTAAGTGTAAATGAGTTAGGGAGCGAGCGCAGGGAATGGAGTGATTGTAGTTTTATCCACATAGACAGAGTCGACAAAGATGTCACTTTCAACCGGGGGTCATGTTAGCTTTTGAGCTAAGTCCATTTGCACCTGACACGATGGAGAGGGTTTTCTGCCCGAAGCCACGTGTGCAGGATATAGAACATATTCTCTGTGTTATGTGAAAGTGAGAGTAGAGGGAGCAGGCGCTAACGTGCATATTCAGAGAAAATATGGTCTGATGGCGTCCAGTGTTTAAATACATTATAAGAAATAATAGTATTTCTCTAACAGCTTAGTTTCGATTAGCAATTGACACATACTTAATCGAACGCCACACAAATACACCCAGAGACAAAGAGAGTTGCAACTGAAGTTAGAGTTAGAGTGGAGTAGACAAGCGTCTGGTATAGAAGCAGTTTTAATATGTTAGCCTGTCTCCCTGCTGGCCTCCCCTCCCCCTTTCAGGGACGGCACTAATGCCATTAAGTGTGGGACAGATCTGTTCCATGTCTGCAAGCCTGCCAGTCTACTGGTCTGCCCCGAGACCACTCTCCATCTAATCCTATCCTCTCTCTCTCCCTCTATCCTCCACCTCCCCTCCACGCCAGAGACAGGAAGAGGCGGCTGGGAGAAAAATCTAATAAATAAATGAGAGGATGCAAGAGGAAAAAAATATATAAATTAAGTTCTCCGTTCTCGTAAATCATGTTGCCAACTTCCAGTAGACAGGAGGGCGGAGCTTAGGGGAGATGGAGAGATGGAGACCATAGGAGGAGGAGGAGGGAGGGAGGGAAAGGCAGGGAGCAAGAGAGGGAGAAAGTGAGGGATAGATGGTGAGAGGGAGAGCGTGCGGGAAGCTTTTCTGTTCCACCCTCAACCTAGGCTCGGCTCTGGAGACTCAGCGGCGAGGTGTTTTTAATTGATTTTTGATTAGATAGACATGAGGGAGGGGGGTGTCCATTAGCATGAGGGGAATGAACCTCTGAAAGGAAGTGAGTAAGAGAGAAAGGTACAGTGAAGGAGGGGTAGAAAGAGATGGGCTGGTGGG
>JAPSES010000069.1:7524696-7565434 GCA_029822895.1 Maxillicosta whitleyi | reverse complement strand
CTTCACTGTACCAAAAATGTACTGAAAACATATAAAAATGTATCAAACCTGTACCATTACACCCCTATTGTTTATATACGTCTGTGTTAAGGGACAAAACAACAATCTAAAAATCTGACAAAATAACGCCCCTGTCTTATACTGAATCAGCTGATAGATACCATTTAGTTTTATTTTTAGACAGAAAACAGGCACAGTAAAACCACAAATTCCCTCCATTTTCAGTACGGTGTGTGTTGTCAATAACTGCACTAAAGATCAGCTCCGAACTGTCCAAACAAGGTCAGAACTGTCACAGTTTAGTCTGGACTGTGGATCAACAGAAAACTCAGCAAACATAATAACAAAACATGGTAACTGTAGATTTAGAAATAGACGAAAACATTGTGTTTTTAGTATCAAACGTGACTCTTTTACTTTAGAGACGTCTCCAGTTGTGAAAACAACAGCAGTGCCTCTATTTTTTTGATAAGTTATTTTCTTTTGTACTGAAAGTTGTTTTGTTTTTTTCCCTGGCTCTCGCTCCCAACTCGTCTTATTTTGTTGTTTTGGTCGAGACCCCTTGGCGTCAACCCCACAACGCACTAGTCACATAATTCCTTTAAGCACAGTGGTGGAGAAATGTGCTCACACGTTCACAATAATATGCAGATCATTTGGAGTCATAACGTTTATGATGTTTAACATCTTTGTTTAGCCTGTTAGCAAAGACAAATCATCCCCTGTTTAAGAGCAGCACCGAATGCCTCATTACAAAGTATTTTAGCAGTGTTTGCTAAATTATGACACTGTAAGACTAGCTGTCTATGAGCTATGCCAGCTCAAACAACAACAAAAAAAGATGGATTTTGAGATATCTTGGAGCTTCAGTAGAGTTGGCCATACAAAGTAAGAGGAAATTAAGCATGTGGCTCAAACTAGCACTGCAGAGAGACTGTAGTCGTGAGCTCTAGAGACAGGCATCAGAGGAAATTTCACATTTCCAAATGCCCTCCCTACATTATAAAGGTAGGATTGACTTTGTAATGTCCTACGCCAGTGTTATCAATAGCACAGAACATTACAAAGGCACTGTGTTTTCCAGTGAGCTGCAAAAATGGGCAACAACAAGCACCCAGGTGTGGATTTAAATATATCAATGTAAAGAAAGGTGCTGCTAAAAATGACCATGCATGCTCAGCAAACCCTCGCTGGTTATGTGAAGTTTTTTAACGTGTGTGTTTTTGAAACCTACAGTGCAGTGCTGCAGTTTTTTGCAAAGGAGAACTTTGCTACCTTCATTAGAAATATGAAGGGTTGTTTTTTTTTTTTTTTTTTTTAATATATTATTTATTTATTTTTTTTTTACAATGCACTCAGCAAGAAGACATAAGGTGGAAAGTGATGGACATATTTATAATGATACACAATGGTCAGGGTATTATTATGTTTATAATCCAGTAGTAATTACCATCACAGCAATTGTGCTTCCATTGTACCGCTGTTAGAGTATTAAAATGAACCACATGTCATATGTCAACTGACCACAAAAGACACTTGCCAGACCACAGGTTGACCTCTGTCCACTTCACAGCCTCAACACATCTCAAAACAAGACACGCACAACATAACCTGACCTCTAAAAGCCCACACTCACTCACATACACACTGCTCTACAACCACAGGCATGAGGCGTTTTAGGGAACAGAATGAAGAAGGATTTAATTGCGTCTTTGATCATTATAGAATTACCATGTGCCTTCTTGGCACCCTGGTTATTGTTTCATGGATTAATCATTTTCATTCCACAAATTGTGGAATCCACATAGCAAATCAGTGTGCTGCCTGCTTGACACAGATATGCAGTTGGAGCAAGGGAATTTTAATGTGTTCTTGCCCTCCAATTGGCTCTAGCCGTCCATGCGACTTGATTTATTTGAAAGATTGGTTTTATTGATTTACTGAATTAATGTGGTGCCAGTTTAATCAGTGTGCTATGGAACTATGCAGAATTTGACATCTCTGTGAACTCAAATGAATTGAGTGTACAGTATTGATCTGGTTATCCACAGTATTTATTCAGCTATTTGTCTAAGAGCTGATTAATTCAGTTTGCACGAAATAATGTAGGTATGTGTTTATGAGGCTGCGCAAGTGTTTATGTTTGTGTGGCTCCCCTTTTTCTCAGTATATTTGTGCATCTAGTAATTGCATCTGTTATGGACTGCAGGTACCAGCCTTTTATTGAAACAGCTGATTTAACAATTTATATATTTTCTGCACACACAAAAGCACTATAGTACTGTATGTTATAAACTGGCACCTCTCATGGACTTTCCTATCACATGCAGCACTGATACAAATCAGGATAGCCATGCAGATGCAGATACATCACAAAGGTACAGTGTATATATAGCAGTGCATATGAAGCGACCGTGTGAGGTATGGTGATTGAGCGGTAGCTGTCAAAGAGGGCCAGAGGATGGAGAGTCGTTCTCTAATTAGAGCTAACTCAGGATGGATACAGATGATTTCTGACAGCTGTCTCATCTGATTCAGCTACTTATGAAAGAAGAACATTTGTTTTGCGATGTTTGTTTAGGCTCATTATGGATAAAAACAGAGCCTTTATGCATCCCTTTCTTTTAATTCATGTGTAACGGGACACTTACAGCGTTGATAGTAAATGGAAGACGGTGGTTCCTCACACTTTTCAGCTACTTTTATTCAAAGGCCTTTGGACTCTGCGAGGTTATTTGAGGACGTTGGGATGAAATCAGCTGAGGGCATCGGAGAAATTTTCGGCAAAGAAACTGAATTTAGCAGTTGCATATTAATTTACAGTTACAGCTTCATGCTGTAGATTATACTTTGCTACTCTATACTTCACAGGAAAATCCAGGGAGACCGGTGGTAGCTTGGCTCTTAGAGGCTAAAAATGAGTCATGTAATGAAATACAGCTGAAATTAAAACTCCTCCATTGAGTGTTTATTTAATCATGTGACACGGACCACAGCTCAGGTCATAATTAACATATAAGTTCAAACAAATGCAAAGGGCAACACTTTACATTCTGTTGGCATTTCAGCTGTGCAGTACATTACTCTATATATATAGTAAGATGAAAGATTTAAAGTAATGTACATATCATCATTAAGTTTTCAGAAAATAGGTGTTAAGTAAATTCCATTTTAAGTACATGTCAGTAAATACATTATAAAACTAATATATAGTGATCTACAGTAATGTTCCAGCTTGCCACACTTACAGACACAGATAGAAGATACATTATGATTCAGCACAGAATCCCTTTTCCACTGAAGAATTGTTTTACACCTAGCAAGGTTAAATGAATGCCAGTAATTGATTGTAACCAGATTAGGCGGTACTCAAATTATTGCAGATCTCGTGTAAACATGTTAACTGGATTAGCTTAGTTGCATTAAAACCACAATTGATGGATAACTTAATCGACTGACCCTAAAATCAATCCTTTTCTGTGCTATGGCATGCACCTCCATTATGATTTCTTCTAGAGGTTCAATTCTGCGCCAACAGAAGCACGGCTGGAGCTGGAAAACAACAGACAAGAAAGAGGAAAAAAAAGTGTATTTTTATTTCGACAGTAAAATGGCTTTCAGGTTATACAGTAACTAACACCACAAGTGACTGGGCTCGGATTATAAGGCTCTGTAAATGTATCACTTAACAGATGCAAAATGCAAATCCCCCATTTTCCTTGTGGTTTTATAAAGACATTTTGCTCAGCTACTTCGCATCACACAAATCATGTAAACACCAGCTACTGGGCAAATGGAGTTACTGCACACCCTTATCATTCAATCGCCTTGAGGTGGTTGTTCACAGTAAACAAGTGATGATGTGTATTTAAACAAGCCATTTCACAGAGATGTAGTACTTTGGGACTGCCAAACTGCATATTTAAATGCTTTCTTTGTACAAACTCAGACTTTTCTCTATAATAACAGTCTGAAAGTCTGTGCATTAACCTTTTTGTACGCTCTTTCCCTCTAAACAGTTTGTTCTGCCCTCTTAAACTCTATTTGTCGACTAGTCTAAATAATTACCGTGCTTCAACCCACGTACGTACCTGTTTGCTCAACTACCATTTGCAGTTTAAACCCAAATCTCTATGTGCTCACCGGTTCTCTTAATACTGCATATGCCTATTTACACTCTTGGCCCTGCGTTGTGCACTTACAGGCACCTGCGTAGACTCCCCTTCCTCTCCAAGTCTACTAACATTTGCCCTACACTCACCTTCCCTTCTGCACATATGCCCCCCTCACTCACCTTCCGATGCTAGCAGATATGGATGGAAATACAAATGACCTCTGATGAACCCAGATATTGAGCTGTTTTAAAGCTGGAGGCTTTAGACAATATCCCCTTCTTGTTCCAACATGCTAGAGAAGGAGGGGCCAGGGTTTCTCAGTACATCAGGGTTTTATGGGATTTATGACCCCCGTCTCCAGCAGCTATCTTCCCTCTGCTGGCATTTCTCCCACTGGCTAGAATTAGCAGGCGAGGAAAACAAACAAATTACAAGGAAACAAACACAACCGCAAGAGAGAGGAGAATGCTTTCAGCAGGATGCAGGCGGAGAAAAGGAAAGGAAAGTAAGGGCAGGATATAATCTTCTCCCCCTCATCCCTGTTTTGTGTTTCTGCATCTCCTTCTAATTTCTTTCTGCCCCGCTGTCCCCTCCACCCTCTGTGCCTCGCTAGTGGGGCTCTCGGAGGAGATCATCTCTGAGCATGGGCAGTGTGAGACAGATGGGCGGATGATGGATCTGACGTGATAGACAGCGGGGTGATGGATGGCTGGCCGGCTGATAGGGGATTAATGCAGTGCTGAGGCCACTGCAGCACAGCGAATGGCTTAGTGATAGATAGATAAAACTGACGAGCAGATAAACAAGAGAGCGCTAATCCACGCCCCCTTGATGGACAGAAAATCAAAGTGAGGGAAAGGAGCCACAGTGGGAGAGGTGGACCTTTGTGTTGCCATCATAGGGTGTAGAGCTTTCATATGAGGGAATGTAAGTGGCTACGAGGTGAGATAGGGGGCTAAAGAAAGTTAAGGAGTGTTCTGTGAAGGCATGCGTGAATGTTAGCGTATTTCTCTTAAGCCTCGCCAGGGCTGGATGGTCTGGTCAAGGGCTGATACTGCACCATAGGTGACAGGATGGGCTGGTGATATGCACTTTCCTGTGGCACAGAGGCAAATTGGGCCGTAGTGGGATGCGACTGGATGATTGGACAGACGGTAGAGTGCTTTTTGGGGATTCAAGATAGCGATTGTTGTGTCTGTTGATATTTTTAATACACTTTCCCCAGTGCAACAGCTTAACCCTCTGTGTAATGTACAAAAATAATGGTTTTGGGTCTTTGTGTTTATGTAATTCTGCCAACTGGCGAGTTGAAAAGGCCTGTCGTGATGAGAGGAAGAGGGAAAAAAGAGCGCAGGGAGTGGAGGACAAGCCCGGGGAGAGTTCCTCTGAAAATAGGGAGCAAGCTGCCTATCCCTGCGTTATTATCGAGCGCTAAGCTTTGTCTCTGTTCACCGTTTCAGGGGACCCCAGGGGTTCTGGCATCGATCTGGTGTACTCAGAATGCACTCCGGTGTCACCTATTTAAACACAGTGAGCCGCTAGCCAACAGAGACAAGCCTTTATTTATCAAGCCTCTGATTTTGGCTGCACGGATGACAACCTGATTAGCACTTAAAGGAGCTCTTAAATCTTTTATTGGAATGGGTGGAGGCAATCTATATAGAGATGGAGACAGCGGTCTTGGATCGAGAGAGTTATGGAGGATGAGCACACAGGTGAGGTGAAGGCGGGGGCTAGAGTGGGTGAAAAGTGTGTGATGGCAAAGAAAGGGAGAAAATGAGATCTGGGACAATGGATGGGAAGTAGAAGAGGAAGTGGGTAAAAGTAGGAGGAAGCATGTGACTGAGGAGGAGCTACAACAATGACTGAATGTTGAGTAAGTGGGTGAGAATACTGTGAACAAGTGAAGGCCTGAACAAATGAACAAATTGCTAAACAAACAAGTGGGTGATGACTGTGTATTTGTGTGTGTTTGCGCAGATTGTGGAGGCGCCTGTGCACATGCATGCGTGCGGGCAAATGAATGAGTGAGGCATGATGGAAGAGACTAAGTGAGCGAGTAATAGGGGTTAGTGATGGGTGTGTTGACAGAAAGTGTCAGCTTTAACCACACTGACCCGCGAATACGGGCTGCATGCACAAGTGGCTGAATTTGAGTGCCAGCTTGGACGTGTACTGACTGTAAAATTGGATGTGAATTTCGAGTTGGATGTGAAATGAATGCAAACAGGAAAAGTAGGTGGATGGTGTTTGTGCATCTATCTCTATGTGTCAGTCGCCTGTCGTTTCTACATCATTTCAGCCCAGGAGATGAGCATCTTTCCTGTCTCTTTGGCACATAAATGTAGCTACATTTGAACACCTCATTTCATCTTCTGTGCAATCACACCGAGAAGTATTTCCGTGTTTCGCTGAAGGAGGGGGCTTCTTGTCATCATCAAGCTACCAAAGTTAAGATTTGTATTTTTGTTTGATAGATTAAACTCTATTAAATAATTATCCAAACCTTCTTGGCAGTCTGAAACTGGAAACCATTTTGTTTCATGTAGTAGATGGGTATATTTACTTGCGTAGGAAGAGGAACACTAAGCGATGCCAGTGCTCGATTAGAGAGGAGCTTTTACTAGAGAGCAGCAGGATTATTTATTCTCGCTGTCTTTCCCTTGGGATGCCAATGGTCGATTCACTTTCAACACCAAGGAGTGTGTGTATATGTTTGTTTATATATGTGACACTTGTGGTGCTTTGCGTTCCAGGGGCATGGAGGACAAGACTATTGTCTGTCCTGCAGCCTGTGTTACATTCAAATCCTTCCCAGTCCCACCTCGTCTCTGTCAGAAACGGCAGTGGCAAAACAAAGCAGCCCGTAAAATGTCAAGAGAATTAGCATGGCATAAATGCACACACATTGTTAACTGTCCCGATGTCTGTCCCGGCCTTTCACTTTTTCTGCTCGGCTGTCTCTCTCACCTTCCTGTCTGCCGCGGCTGCGTCTCTTCTCTGCCCCTCTCTACCACCCTTGGCAGCAGCATGCTTGTCTGACCCTGTCGTATTCTCCTTCAGGGCCTGTGTCTTGGTGATCAGGCTCCATTATTTATGCTGTATCGTGTTTTACCATCAATTCCCACAATGGAACAATTGAGACAGATTTCCTTGACTGCCACAATAGCAGAGAGACTCAGCAGAGGTTGGAAATGGGATTAGCTTTAAATGGAATTTAATTTTCACCGTTGTTGTCTCTGAAGCCTGTCTGCCACCCAGACACCATGACGCGCTTCGGTCGTGCTCGCACCAGTGTGTGTTATGTGTGTGAGAGAGATTACCGCTGTGCTGTACAATAGCAAGTGTAGTATTTGTAATATGATGAACATGTGCAACCATTGCTTGTTGCACTGCTCTGTAGTATAATTGTGCTGCAGAGAAAGAAGGTCTTACATTGAGAAGATACAGTTGAGACTGTGAAATGTCAATGACTCAGTCTATAATACAGCAGGAGAGGTAGTTTTCGTTGTTTTTCTTTTGATTGATTGATAGATAATAAAAAAAACAGGCCTGCACAGTCTTCTTAAACAAACAGGATTTTGCTCTTAATTTTGCATCCGTTAAAGGAAAAAATAAAAATAAAAAAAATCTTTCACGAGTCAATCAATCACAACACATCAGCCACAGCAGCTGGTGCTTCTTTGACATGAAATGTATAAGTGAATGAATGAGTAAATAGATACATGAATAAGTGTTGTCGAAGTGTGAATCAATGTTTATGGATCAGCATCCAAAGACCTGCTGTGCTGCAGATGAACTGAATGTGGTGGTGCGAGTGTGTCAGTGTGTGTTCGCCGGTAAGGTGCTGTGGGAGCTGAGTTTGGAGGCTGCTGCTGTGCTGCTTTGAACTTGTTTTTAACTGTATAGGCACAGTATGTATTATGTGTTTGTCCTTGAGCTGACAGGTGTGTGCCAGTGTATATATGCATGCTTGTGTTTATGCAGCTATTTTGTTTCCTGAACAGTGAAAGCGGCTCTCTGATGCATTCTGTTTGGTGTTTTTCTTGACTTCCCTGCTCCCTTTTTCCTTGCGCTCAATGCAAACATGATCAATACCTGAATTAATGTGTAAGTAAAGAGGCAAAACATGTCACACTGGCACAGGCTGCCACCCACCCCCCACTTCAACACCCTCCAGTTAGTCTTAGTAAAGTCAAGAGACGGGAAGAGTAACAGAGCGTGTAAAGAAGAAAGTGTTAATTTATAATGAACACATTATTGAGACGAATGGTAACGCATTCAGTTTTGTGAATCTGCATTTTCTTACTGCTGTATTAATTTGGCTAATTATTAGTCAAGATGTTTTGCTGCATGGGTGACGCCTCTTGTCAAGAAAGGCAGTCATGTGTTTAAGGATGTGTGCACTGGAGTGTTAGAGCTTGTATGTTCTTTAAGTATAAAGAGAAGCGTCTGCAGAATGGCTAGACAGGCCACAGGTGTGGGAGTCGGTGTAAGGGAGAAATTGTGCTGGTGTGTGGGTGTGAAATAGCATTTGCGTGCTGTGTTTGCGTGAGAGTGACAGGGTGTGAGGCTCAAGAGGCAGAGCGGTGATTTGTGAGTATTGTATTCCTGTAATCTGCTCAGATCAGATCAACCCAAGCCAATAATGCAACACTGAGCCGAATACTACACTGCTCTTTCTTCGTCTTCTTTTTCTCTCTCCTAGTATCTGTGCCCCCCCACCCTCTCTTTTTCTCCCTTTTTACTTTTCACTGCAGTGAGAGCCAGCTTTGCTGCAGAGGGAAAGATGGAATAAAGATGGAGAGAAAGAACGGCTGACTAGAAACAGTCAGGAAGATGGATGTTGAGAAATGGAGATAGGACTGAGAAAGAGACGTAGAGAACACAAGAGGAGATGGAAGGTGCATGGGATTGAACAGTAAACGATTATTGCTCTGCTTGTGTGTGCTCCTGGTCGAGGCTGATACCGAATCAAACTGCGCCCTTTCTCTCTATTGACACACACAGACACAAACAGATACACACACTCGCCACAAGCATTTGAGTTTGTTTTTGGCCAGTGCTGGGTGGTGCTTGGCAGAAGAAATTAAGCCTAACAACCGTGGCATCTGTCTCAGCAGCAGGAGAGTCCCGCCTCCCCACCCACACATGACCTGCCCTGCTTTCATTCACTGAGCCGCCTGCTGCCAGCCTCAGGATGGGCCGCTGCCTCCGCCACTGCCCGCCACCCCCCTCCATCCCGGCCTCTCTGCACTGCCAACCATTCTGTGCCCGCATCCATGTTTCCCCCCTCGAGCAACAACCAGGAGCCTAGTGATATGGCTGCTTCAAATATTCATAACAGCCACGCTGCAACACAGAGCTCTCTACTCCCCTCCATTTTGAGAGGCAATTCTCATGCCGTAGCTTCTGTTAGCGAAAACAGTTTCTCTGCTCTGAGTCAACTACTCTGTGGTCAGTCTGTAACCGTATGTACTGTGAGTATTAAGCTTTGAATCTTCTGTTTGGCCTCCAACTGAACTGTGCATGAAGCTAAATATAAACATTCATCCTCTGTCTTTGCCGCCACCACTCCATCTATACCACATTCAACCCTCCCCCTCACCCAGGGCAGCAGAACTACCGCCCCACTAAAGGGTTGTGCTGCTTTGCACAATGCTGAAACTTGGGCTGTCGTTATAATTAAGTGTTTTGTTTTTTTTTAAACTGTAATTTAATTGTCTTCCTCTTTGTTGATTGTATGCTCCTCTTGCATAAGCCAAAAAATAATTTGTACACTTTCCGCACACTTAATGCAAATAAAAACAGATAAGAAAAAATAGCACTTTTGTCCATGAGAACTTTCCAGTGCATATTTGACATACATAATACTATATATAATGCCTGAAATACTTGACAGGTACTGATAGAAATTAAGTGCCTTGTGACATAATAGTTACAACAAGGTGTTACCAAATGACAGCTCTCTTAAATCATTAACAGATCATTTCAATGATATGGAAAGACTGATGGAAACATGACATTTCCATTCATCCAGATGTTTTCAGACAGGTGAATGGAGAAAATTATCATGGTCAAGAAAATAATTGTGATTTGCTCAAATTGCAGTGAGGTAATTGTAATAATCATAACAGGCCGAGCTGAATCCCAATTGGAGTAAAGAGTAAACTAGCACACATGTAACAGAGACACTGATGCTATACTTAGACACGGGCAGGCTCACCGCAGGCACACATACTGGGCCAGTGCGTAATACATGCGAAGACTATTAAGAACAGAAATGCATCTTGACTTCTGTGCACATACAAATAAGCAGGCCTGCAGTGATGTGAGCGGTGGCTTCTGGGGAGATAACTTCTACTACGTGTTTCCCAGGAAGCTACAGGCTGGTTCACCTCCATGTAGAGCAACAGCAGATGCCTCAGTCTCCCTCTAATGCCCACTCCTCCCTCCCTTCCTCCCTCTCTACTCGCATCCCCTTACATCCAACCACCTACTCACTCTCTAAATCTCACACGCCGCTCCTTCTCTTGCTCTTTTCTTTTTGCCTCCTTTAATGAAAACTACCCCCCACTTGCTCTACCCTTCCCACTCATTCTCCCTTTCACTCAGCCACCTCCTTTTCCTTTACTCACTCCCTATGTTGTCTTTAGTGCTCTTTTTATTTTCCCCATCTCTGTCCCTCTTGCTTTTATTCCACTCTTCTCATCATGCAAGCTGCCTGCTAGCCCTGGGCCCTGCTGCTTATCCTCCCTATTCACTCGATGTATCTCCAGATTATTTCTCTGGGGGGCATCCTGTGTGTGCTCTTCACCATCCTGTGTTATCTAGCTCATCAAGTGGGCTGGAGTGGATCAGGGTGGGTGGGGGTTGAAGCTTGACGCTGTAGCTTGTGGCTACAACAGGTGGCTCATAGGGTTGAACACTTACAGTGATAAGTATGAAGGAATGGAAGGAAGAGTGTTTCTATAGCAATCTTTTATGAATTGGCACAGTTTCTAAACAACAAGCCATTATTCGTTAAGTTGTGATGCTATGCAGTGGTCCTACCACCCACGGGCTGCAAGATGGATGATATGGCTGCTGGAACTAATGTGACAGCTGAGTTTCAAGGCATGAGCGTAAATACTATCAGGCTGGGAAGTAAAGTTCTCCCACTTGCTTTTATGTGATTATCTTAATTTTGTTCTGGGGCACCTGGTCATTGTTGGTTGGCTGACTTTTAACAGCTGGGCCATTGTTTAATGTTCCTGTCACGGAGGAGTTATCATGTAACCTGTTTCTCCTGTCTCCTGTCCTCACACCTGCTAAATGGCAAACCATCTTCCTAAGAGAGAAACAGAGAGAGTATGAAAAAGATTGGTGCAGCATGGAGCCCTTATTAAAGCTGTCCTCCAAGGCTGCCCTCTGACTGATTCCCCCTGTAAATCTCCCCTTTAATTGGAGAGGGCACAAGAAGAGAGGTACAGGCTCAATCACAGATGTATTCTGTGTCTCTGGGGATGGATGAGAATGAGACAGACGAGGAAATGTGGAGGTCCTCGCAACATGTGGGTGGAGACTAAACAGAAGTCAGAGGTATAAGCACAATGAGAGCGCTGAGAACCGAGCTGACATATTTACATTGGGTTTGGAAGTAGAAGGCGGGAGGTGAGAAGATGAAAAGGTAGCGCAGTAATGGAGGGAGACGAGCAGTGAGGTGCGCCAAGGGTGATGCAAGGAGAGGAGGAGAAGGACAATGGGTGAGCAGAGGAAAGTAATGGAGGGAGACAAATAGAAATGGCTGGCAGTGAAAGAAAAGAAGGTGTGTGTACGAGAGAGAGAGAGAGCGAGAGAGGTAAAAGAGAGACAGGCTGATTTCACCAGAGTTGCAGCCTGAGTGTCCTCCCTTAATGGGGTTGCCATGACAACAGCGTATAAGAGAGTCAGGCTCCAACAGAGTGTGTGTGTGTGTTTGGATTTGTGTGTGCAAGCTTATGTGTACAAGTGATTGATTGTCTTTGAGAGAATATACGGTATGATACCTTAACACAAGTGCACCTTGGGCATTTGTTGAAAAAAAAAATAGCTGTTTGTTTGGCTGCTTTGGCTCTATGTCCTTGTATGAATGACCAGGGAAGAAAGGAAAGGGAGGGAGAAGAAAAGAAGCAGCTTCTCTGTCTGTGTCATTGCACTTCCTGGCTGAGCCAAAGGGTGTGCGGTAACTGTTGTGTACAGGCCTTGTCCCTTGCACCACTGGCATCCATGTTGAATGGGGTTAGGTGATGTCATGCTGGTCAGGTGACGTTCGGAGAGCCCAGCTGTCACAGAGCAGAGGCAGTCCCACAGGAGCACCAATCTGTCATCATTATATTAATGACACGCATAGCACTGCTAGCAATGTCATCTCTTGTGTGTGCCAAAGCTAACGAGCAGCGCCCTAATTGTAAAATTAATTGAAAAACATTTTGATTAAAGACCACCCTCCCCACCTCGGTCCTCCTCCATCTTCATCACTTCCCCTTTCACTCTTTGGCGCCATCTTTCTATCCCCTATAGCTCTGTCCTTATGTGTTTCTTCATGGGCCTCGCCACTCTCCCGTTTGCACTCTTCTCTCACTTTCCTTTCAGTTTCCTCCCACATTTGCGTCTCTGACCTTCTCCCATTTTCATCTGTGCGCTGTTTCTCCTTCAACCTTTTCAACACACTCTCTAGCCCATCATTTTCTCCTCCCCTCAACATACTCATTTTCTACTATCTGTCACTCTTTTCTTTCGTTAGGCAAATTACAACTCTTTTATGTGCTCGATCTCCCTCCTCATCCCTCCCTCCCATCCCTCCTCTTTGTCTTTTCCCATCAGGCTCCCCTCTGTGCTGCTGTCTCTCTTGTCTTTTTTCCTCATGTCTCCATTACTGTCTGTTTTCTATCTGTAGTATGTCTGAAAATCTGCGTTTTTATTCAGTAGAGGACGTACAATGCGTTAGTGGCTAGTTCGAGTGGCTGCCTGTGTCTTGTTTTGTCTTTTTACTGCATCTCCTCTCCCTCTTAGCCTCTCTTTGTAGCCTCAGAGGCTGGTCAGTTTCTCTGACTCTCATTCACTCATAGTCTTTCTACTTCCCTTCTCGCCAACAAAGCTCCAGAGCCAGAGGGAGAGTGATACTGTAGAGCACATCTCCAGTGGTCTTTTATTCTCAAGCCTCCACCCTCATCTTTCTTTCCTTCTGCTGCTCTCACTCTTCATTTCTACCTCGTGTGGACTGCTATCCAGTTTACATTTCAGCCGCAGCCTTCACCGTGAGATTCCTGCCATTTTTTTTTTTTTTTTTACCACCATATACTGTATGTATGCACACGTGAGATTTCTTACAACCATCATGATCTAATTAAATTAATGGTATAGCAGGTATTGTAGCTCCCTTGGTGTGACTGAGAACACTAAGAATAGGAAATACAAGGTGTAAGAGAGTGGAAGTGTATATATAAGCAGAGATAATGGGAGCACCAGGGCTCATTAATGTCACTCATTGCAATAATGATACAGACAAGGAGGAGACATTGATCATCAGCGAGTGATCAATAATGGGCCGTATTGTATTGATCGGGACAACAGTTTGTCACCATGCAGATTGACGTCGCTGCAGGACATCAGGCTCCTAGGGGAGGGTGTTACTGCCTCACCACAGGCAACTATGTTCATTTATTCAAGAGGAAACATAGTCACGAACAAATGCCACTCTGATGAATGTCTGTTTTGTACATAATTAGGTAAGCATAGCTCTTAGTCAATAGGAGAATGGACTCATGAATTAAATCTTTCTTTGTGAATAATAAACTCTAAACATGGCTATTGAGCATCGTGGGAGTATTTTTAAATTGCTCATGTTAGCCTTAATAGCCGAGTTGAAAGCGAAAATAAAAACAACGGGAAAAAAATATATACCTAAACAAAACAGTATCAAGCTCCTCCACGGGAGACTCAAACCATCCCTGTTTTTCTGGCAAACTTCAGGACTGTCTCGAAGAATAGCTGGCAGTAAAAGAAAATACAGCAAACGGACTGTAGCGCTGGGTGGAGTGTTGCCATAGAAACACACTGTCACAGCTCTTAAGCAGATAACACATTCCGTGCTATTCCCTTCATCGTGATTCCCACATTTGAGGATGGAGCGGGAACAGGTGTGATCAACAGCTTTCTTAAATATCAGAGTGGAGGGGTGAGTGACTGGAGGGATGGTGTCTCTCTGAATTTAGAGCAAATCTTGTTTGGTTGTAATTACTACTTCAGGGAAAGAGCACGAGACAGGTCTAAAGCCTCGGTAGCGTTAAAATACAAAGCAAAGGTTTGTTGATGGGGGCAGAGTTGCAAAGCACATTGTTGATATCACATTTTCTTTATGGCTGTATGCACGCAGATACAGTATTTCAGTTCATTATGCATACCCTTCTACCCCCTATTATACTGTGAGGAAAAAAGGAGAATTAAATGTTGGACAAGATGTTGAATGTGTTCCTCTTCATATGCGTGTGTGTGTGTGTGTGTGTGGGACTGGCCCAAAGGCAGATCACTAAACAGCTGTGTGTTAGTGCCAGTGAGTAGACATTTGGTCCACTCGACCCATAACGCTGGCACACAGGGTGGGAAATGGTGTCCAAGTCCTCCTCTCAAATCCTCTGTCCATCCGTCCACCCCCTCTCATTGTCCCCGGGGCAGCAGGAGGCCCCGGCTAACTACTGATCTGCCTGAACGGGCACAGGTGCAGCAGGGGGTCTGTCCTCCTGCCAAATACTGTGCTTCTGTTTCCTTTGGGCTTATGAGAGGGTTGTGCAGCTCTTTTTTGCTTCGGGGGGGATTGAAAAAGCTGCAGATGCAAGTGTTTGATCAGTCTGCCGATGCAACAAGAAACAGGGGATAATATGACTCAAGTGTATCAAGGAAGTGGGAAATGGTGAAAAGATAGAGAAGAATTTGGGAGGAAAAAAAAAAAAACCCTCCTTGGAAATGAAACAAATGACAAGTGATGCCGATGTTTCAGTAGTCATCATAAGTGGAGTGGTGGTCTGATTGTAAGGGTGGACACTGCGGTATGCCTGCAGCGATCCTAAGGGAACTGTGTTTGGTGTGAATGTGTGTGCCAGGGGTATCTTTACAGAGACGTGCTGCAGGCATCCCTTTGGGAATGCAGTAAGGGGAAGGAATAGAGGAGTGCTCCGGTTTCATGTCTCAATCAGGAAAGCTTCAGGAGTGCCTCTCAAGACTCAAGTAGAAGCTAACGTCCATTTGTAGTGTATTTAAAAGAGAATGCCTGCACTTAAGGGCTACTTATTGCCTCACACACCCGAAGAGAGACAGTGAGCGAAAGCAGATACATGTGTAAAAGCCTCGGTTCACTCAGAGACTGACACATAGCACAGCTAACCTCTCTCTCTCTCTCTCTCACTCCCTCTCTCTCTCTCTCTCTCTCTCTCTCTCTTTGAATGCCCTTGCTTTCTCATTCGCTTTATGTCTCCCAGGACAGTGCTCAAAAATGTTGAAATGGGGCCTAACCCACGAAGCAAAGAGGGAGAGTCATTTAAGCTAAGTTAAACAAGGGCACTTAGATTTTAAAGGGCCATAATCTTCAAAAAGGGGCGCTTTAAAATCAATTGACAAGACATATAAAAGGTAAAGACAGATTGAGTGGATAAGGTGTAGTTGTTGGCAGTTAGGTGATGTATTTTTATGAATGCTTAATTGAATGTCATTGATACTTGTTCGGTGCATGTGGCTTTGCTCATGTGCATGTGCTCACGTCTTAAAATGTGAGCTATGTATGTGTGTGTGTGTGTCTTTGCTGTGCAGCGCAGGTGGGTTGGATCAGTATCCAAAGCAGAACTGAGCCAGTGATTCAGCCTGCACAGTTTGGGCCACAATCCAATCGGGGCAGCCATCTGGTGACCAATCAGGGCCCTGGCTGTGATGTCACAGCAACAGAGCTCTAGGTTCCTTGGGAGCTGTGAGAGGTAAATACCATGAATCACTTTGGACCTCTGTGCTGCTAAAGCAGGCTAGCTGGGCCACAGAGCAAACTGTCAGGTCACGGCTATCATAGCTGTGGATGTGAGCGGAATGGATGATCAGACATAAGAGTTCTGTTGATCAAAATGATTGGTGACTGAAACCAGGGTAAACAAAGAGTTTGTGCCTATTTACTTGCAAACAGGCATTGTTTTTAAAGCAAATTAAATTCTTCTTTACTGATGCTCAAGAAGTAGCCTGAGTAGTAGACGAACTCTAGAGCTAATGTTTCTTTGACTGTGGCAGATGTGTCCAGCCCCCTACGGTTTTAACAGATTTCCACCCAGCCAAAAATTGGCCAGAGCAATCACAGTCATTTATTTGATGTGGAGTGGGTTTAATACGATGACTGACAGAGAAGCGCTGTTCAAGCAATTTTCTAAACAACCAAAATGGTGGCTGCTGAAGTGAAATGTTTTTTTGTTTTTTTTTTAAATCAAACTTACACAAACTGGTCTGTATACTTTTTCTAGAAGTAAAATCACCTGCATGGAATTTCTCTGTTGAAAGAAAGATGTTGCTTCATTTTATTTTGTTTTATTTTATTTATTTTACTTTTTTTATTTTAAACTTGACTTGTCTGGCTGACTTTTAGTGCAAAAATGTTGGCAAATTTGCTTTGCCAACATTTGGCTTCCCTTGATATTATACCGTCTTTATTATGAGTTGTTGCTTCATTTTATGTTTCAGGGTTTCATTTTGCTCATGTTTCAGTCTCCTGATTGATTGCTGGTGTATCCAATTGTGTCTAGAGGCATTTTAGTCTGTGGCCATTGATAACAACCCTTCAAAAAAAAAAATCAAAAATAAACTTTGAGACTTTGCCAATCCCAAGCCAGTCCAGCAGTCGAGTCCACATATATTTCCAGACGTGTTGAGAAGAAAATGGGCATTTCTGTCTATTTTTCCTTCCACAGTTGACTGCAGTGACACTGGAGTCCATGCACTCAGGGAACGGGGACATCACATTGTATCTAGTGTGATTGACAGCTCTGTTAATTCTGATGTGATTAATATTTCAGAGCTTGCTTCTTTATGAATGCCTTCATAATGTTAAATAGTGTCAGAGAGCACAAGCCAGGTCTCTAGAACCCAGTAAGTCACCCCGACTTGGGCCTTGAGTGAAAATTTCTCCTGTGTTCGCACCACTTGCGGTTAGAAGGCCAGAGGGGTAGCGAAAGGCTGGATGACAGAGAAAAAAGAAGTCACAGGAGAATGGCTGTCACAACCGAAAGGCCCTCTGCAGGGCATCAGAGGGGAAACAGGACAGGCTGGCAAGAGAGAGTCTCAGTGAAAGTTGACCTTAAAAAGCTTCACAGCACCAGATATTTCTGTAACACTCAGGTCTGTGAATATTTCATCAGCCCTTAAGCGAGTTGTAGAATATAGCAAGTTGGCAATGGAAGCACAGCTATAGTAGTAATGCAGTCCCATAATGTGAAGTCCTGTTTCAAGGCCATATAGAAAAAGGGTTTGTTGCTATTTCATATTTATATGACATCGGCCTCCAAAGTAGTCTCCAGTATTAATATAATTCCCTCACTTGGGATGTACAGTAGCGTGGCTCAAGCATGGGGGATATAGTGTTGTGATTGCTGAAACCAGTTAAATCCACCCTCCTTCCCTTTGGTGCTTATCTGATCAGTGGAGCAACCAGCTACCCCCTTAGCATGGGATTTAATATCAAACACAGGCCATAAGCCGTGTTCAATAGGCATGACAAGGATAAACATCAGTGGAAACATGCAACGTACCGGTGTCCTTGCCTGCATATGAGGGCAGCAGGGGTGAGACGAACACGGCGTCCTGACATCACTGCATACGCAAGCACACAGGGGAGAGCCTGCAACCTGAACCTCACGTACAGCTCACACAGAGAGCGTGAGTGCAACAAAGAGAAGAGGGGGGGGAAAAATCTGATAAAACATCGAAAAAAAAGTGGACTTGCGATGTAGTGGCGATCATGCAGAGGGAAACTAATCTGAGGGCCAATCAATGGTTGAGGCAGGGGTGTGAGGCTGTTTGTGTGTCTGTGTGTGCACTTGGATGTGTGTGCCCGCTCTGCCACCCTGGTGACTTCAGGTGTTATCTTCTTAGCCTCCAGACGTGACAGTGAGATAATTAGAAATGTTAACACTCACTGGAGCTTGTACTTCTATGAATTCTCAGTTTCTCTCTCTCTCTCTCTCTCTCTCTCTCTCTCTCACTCTCTCTCTCTCTCTCTCTGTCTAATTTGCTTTTCCCCCGGCCCACGAAAACACCCACACACGCACACAAACACACTCTGGAATTCTATTATCTCCCTTAGCCCGTGTTATGAATGACACACTTAAAGCCTGGAATGACTTGGCCATGCAGCAGTGGATCACAATTAACGTCAGCGCTAGCATCTGTGGAAATAATTGTCACAGCTCAATTTTAATATGTTGATGACCCGTTTTCCCAACTTTTAATATGAAATGCTTATTTTAATTTCCAGCTATTTGTGAATTGGATTACTCGGTTGTTCACTGCATTCAGTATAAATTTGATAAATTATTAGAATGTTAGAATCAGCTGTTAATTACACTATCTCACCAAGGAACAGTGGAAAAGGTGAAAACGGAGTGATAGGTGTGAGCTTAATTGCATTCACAGTTGAATTAGCAGACTTAACCCCCAGAACTAAAAATGGTGAAAAGCATTTTACATTTTATTTCTTGGAATACACATCAACAATAGATGTCTATTTTTGAGGCATTCCACAAACAAAGGCCTGGTTTACTGAAGCAGTGGGAGGACACTGCTGAAATTCTGACAAATGTCTGGGCTTTACGAAAGAGGGAGAGATACAGAGGAAGACATGCTCACTGGAGTGTTTCACATGGAAAAATGAAAAGTGACAGAAAGCTGACGGAGGGATGACAACCTTGTTTGTCCTTTACTGGATGATCAACATGTGTTACGCGGATATGGGTCCCCAAGGTGGACACGGGGCAGCTGATACAGAGGGTTCCACGCTCCACTGGAATTCCCTTGCCTTTAAATTAGCATCCGAACTCAGCTTACTCAGCTAGCAGCACAAGCTGTGGAGCAGTGGAGCGGTGTGAACACCAGCGATAATGAAACTGCACACCGCCGACATCATTAAAGATAATCTTGGCTCATTTTGTGCTGGGACACCTAATCCTAAGAATATTCTGTGAATAACAGGTAGAGCTAATTTTGCCAGAGCAGGACACACAAACACCTTCCTACTATTATCTCCACACCTCTGATGCTCGGTTGGAGGGGTGTTGATGTACTGTTAGTTTGCAGGAAACAGATCCCAGGTCAAGGAAAAGGCTTGTCTAAAGGCGTCTCCAGCGTGTGTCTAATTGAGCGCTGTGTAGTTAATTGTTCGTGCGTGGGAGGGGAGAAATCAATCTGTTTTCTCACTGCCGTGACTTCTAGGCCCTGGGGTGAAAGACTGGAGCTGGCAGACACACACACACACACACACACACACACACACACACACACACACACACACATATATGCAGCTCTGCCAAAAAAAACCCCAAACCATGCCTTGCAAGCACTACGCACATGCAGGCCAATAAACCCTTCCTCTCCATGCACACACATTGAAACGTGCACAGGAAAACACATGCATGCGCTTCTCAGAGGGAAAAGGATGTGCGCGAGGGGTAAAGTCAGATCCATCTATCGATCGGCTGCTCGCTGAGAGAAGAGTTAGGAACGTGAGACCTGCACAGGTCAGGGGGCCAAGAGACAGAAGGGATGAGAGACAGTAGCAGAGAAATAGAGAGAGAAACCTACAGAGCTTACAGCCAGCAGTGCTTCCCCCACACCCATCCTTTCTGAATGCAGAGCCAGCATTCTGCTTTGACGTGGAGATTCACAGAAAGTCTGCTGAGCTTCATGAACATTAGAATGAGATTTCTTCAATTTGTTACTTGGGTCAGTGCCATATGTTAGATCAGTGGGAAAGAAAGAGATGTTCTAACAGGAGCTAATTGTTATCCTTATCTTTTTATCAGAATCCATTGGTATAGATTATTCTATACTTTATGTATAGTATATATAATTAATCTACAGTGAGCTACCATGTTAATTAACATATAAATGCCCGCTACAAATAATGAATTAATTTGCATATTCAGCTAATCAGCTCATTTGCATGTGTTTAGTTATCTGTAAGGGTGTTTCAATTTATGACTGAGTGCTGCTGTCAGTGAATGCCTATTTGCATTTTAAATCGTCTGTAAAAAACAGTGTTTCCTTCGATGCACAAGTCTCCCCCACAGAGTGAAAATGGTCCTGCTGGTTTAGGGGAAATTTGCAGCAAAAAACAGTCACCTGAATAATTTACTTTTCCTTTCAGTAGGATCAGAGCACCAGCTCACTTCTGATCTCATTTGAGCCACCCAAGCCTTTTTCTATTGGCTTACAGCTGCTGTTGGAGCCTCTCTATGTGAGTGCTTGATTGGCTGAGAGTTATTTATTTTCTCCGAGTCAAAAAGCTCGTCCATTATTAATGGGAATGAAGCAAACTGGGATCTGATGATGAAATGTGAAAATAGGATGACTTCTGCAAAGGGATAGGAGTACAAAACAAGGCCAGTGTGTGTGTGTGTGTGTGTGTGTGTGTGTGTGTGTGTGTGTGTGTGTGTGGAGGGGTAGGGATGTGAGGTAGAGATATGAAGAGGGGGAGGGGTGATAAGGTTGATGAGTACAAACAGTACTATGCTTCACTTGGATAGCAGCAGGCGCCATGAGATGTCTGTTGATTCATCTTCTTTTATGCGCTTGGTTCCCTTTCTCTGCCGAACCTTTTTTACCCAAACAAAGGCAGATGGAGGGAGTGATTCAGAGTGACCAGACGCCTGAGACTGCTGGAACGGAGGGGGAAAAAGGTCACATGAAACAGGAGGCTCCATGGAGACCACCGACCAGAACGAAATGTGTCCATGTACTGATGTACTCAGACCTCCGGGGACAGGAGGACATGGAGGGGAAAAAAACGAGTAGTCGAAAAGAAAGAAAAATAGTGTGTAGCGGCAGACCTGTTTGTACGTGTGACTGGTGTACATCTGTAGGGGTGTAAGCGTAACACATATCATCGAACACAAGTGTTGGTATGTGTTTTTTTTCTTTGTGTGCACCGGTGTGTGTACACTCAAGTCTATAAGCGATAGAGGGGGAAGTGGTCGGCACAGACCCACTGGATCCTCTCCATGCACTAATGGGTGTTCACCTGGTGTGGATTCTGGCAAAGCGTTTCCAGCCCTGCGCTGTTGGTAATTAACAGAAGCAGACAGTGGAAAGCAGCACCTGTTACAGCCTGACTGACTGAGGCCCTGAGCTCTGGGCTGTGTCTCCCACTGCCTGTCTCTAATAACAAGACCACCACCACCGTCCCACCTCTGGGACCTCACAGCAGGAATTTATGTGTTTATGTGATTATATGTGTTGTTTAGAGCAAGGCAAGGGGGGGCGGATTAAGAAGGGATTCAGAATCATTTTAGTGTGATAGTGGCACCAAACATGACTTGATGTGAGAATTAACAGAACAGGATTTGAACACGTAACATATCAGTGTAGTGGATATTTATTATAACACAGAGAAAGGAAATAAAGAATTCTAGAGGAAAGTTCTGAGCCTAATGGGAATTCTCAAGAAGAGGTGGCTGTGGCGCAGTTGGTAGAGCATTAGAAAAATTCAAAACACTTCTAAAAACTCATCTGTTCAAACTGGCTTTTGCTTGAATTGTAATTGTTTTTCTGTCCTCTTTGTTCTTTTTAATGTGAAGTGTCTTTGAGTGTCCAAAAAAGCGCTATATAAGTTTGATGTATTATTATTATTATTATTATTATTATTATTATTATTATTATTATTATTATTATTATTAACCAAAGGGTTGGTAGTTCAAATCCTGGCTCCTGCTGTTGATGTTGAAGTGTCCTTAAGCACCCAGTAGGATCCGACATGGTATAATAGCCGCCAACTGGTGTGTGAATATAAAGTGCTATATAAGTGCAACGTTTACCTGATAACCAATAATATTTAATAACTTTTTACTCATAAAGACCCAAACAGCTACTAACGCTTGGTAACATGTCGATCCACTAATCCAATCAATACATGTAAATAATTGGTGTAAAATACAGTTTATCATCTTTTCATGACCCGTTTGGACATTCAAAGGCTCTGTAGTTACCATGGAAACACCGGCATCTTCTACAACATTGATTCAGCAGTAAAACCCACGGAAGCTGATAAATGACATTGGATGGAGACAGTTATGAATGAATGAATGACTTTATTTTCGGTTTGTACATTAATCATTGCACCTAACAACAATAACTGCAACAAACAAACAAAAAACAGGCCTTTTGTGGAAAAAGTCACCTTTTCTTCACATTTCTTTGTTTCTAAGAGAAAAACTCTCAAATTTAATCTGAGTTTTTATGAACAGCCACATGATCAGGGAATTAAACCTAGGAAAATACATATTTTCACTGAAAAAGTATTAAATGAAGAGGATAATATTATAATAAATGGTGATAGATCACATAAGAAAGTTTTAAAAAACAGAAAAAATCATTTGAGAACTGCCACAAACAGAGCACTGAGTGTTTAGGGGTTAAAAAACTAATCCCACCAATGCTTTTGAACAATTTGGGTAAAATGCAGTATTTTAACTTTTCAGTGGCATCAGATGTTTTTTTTTTTCTCTTTTGGATGGCTCTGTAGTGAACATGGAAGTGCTGTTTTCTGCAACATTAACAGTTGCAGATCTGTCTCTGGAATCCTGAACATGATAACAGCATGGTCTCCACAACAAATAAACTGTCCAAATGGCTCTCGCAGTAGTGTGTTTACTTCTACCTGATTACCCATAAAACCAGTGTAGTTTGATAAATAGCAGTGGTTGTAGTAGGTGTTCAGTTATTGATGTATTTTGATGAAAAAAGTCACTTTTACGATAGCCTGTGAATTATGCTTGGCTTTAAATGATTAGTAAATTATGCAGGAAATGGCTGGTTTTCACTGAAACAAAGAGTAGAGATTAAATGTGCAGAAAATCATAGTCAAAAATGTAGTTCTGGGTCTGAAAGGGTTAAGGGGAGATGATAAGGGGAGATGAGGAGGAGGCGTATGTGGGGGATGGAGAGGTTTAATCTTCAGGTGAGCAGGACTGGTGGTGAGGGGATCTTGGATATGTGAGTAAGGGGATATGGAGGAGAATAATCAGGCTGACGGGGAGCTATGAAGAAGAGGGTCACCAAAGAGTCTTAAGGCGGGCAAAGGGAATTACACTGTGGAGATTTGAACTCAAAAAAGAAAGTAATTGAAAGCATCAACAGTGGAAGCACAGGGGAGGAAACAGTCTGGGAAAAAGAAACAGTGCAGAAATAAAACAACAAAACACTGACTTCAAGAAGAGGAATTTTTTTGGAAGGAGTCCAGAAGACAGGTTCAGTGATCGGTAATAGGATAACGCACTTGTGGTCTGAGGAAACAGGGAGAAACGAAGCTGAAGCGTTGGGAGAAGTTGACAGGAATAAGGATAACGGCCAAGACGATGCAGATTTATACAGGAAACACTGGTTACAGGATCCAGTGTAACAGAGGAAGAATAAAAAAAAAAATTCTAATAAGCACTTGCAGGGTTCAAAAGCAGTAGGAAATGAGGCAAGTTAGGAAAAAAACATTCCAACACTGAACAAGGATGTCCTTGAAGAGAACAAAGGGCTGGAAAGTTGTATTTGTACTCAGTCCTAAAGGCAGAATAACAGGTGAGTGTGAGATGGACAGTGAGAGGATTGTAAAATTGGCAGCAGGTGAGTGGTTTAGCTGGTGGAAAAAGCCTGGTTAGGGGAAAAGGGGAGAACTGGAGCGCAGAGATAAAACAAAAAGAAGAGGAGAAGAGAAGAGCTCCCGACGCTTAAGGCTCTCTCCTCCTTTCCTGGGTACGGTCAACATTTTCTGAAGATGTTCATGGTAGCATCAGACTGAGGATATAAACAATAAATTTTCCATAAGAATTTGCTCGATTGATTTATTAATTGTCAGTTAACTGCTCTTTTCTGCACGGGATTCGGGGTGTCGACAGTAGGGGGCGCCACCTGTCCACATCTGTCCACTCTTGTCCGAAGGCTGCCGGTTTGTCCGTGCTGGGATAGCCGGACATCGAACTGGATCATGATAATGATGAGTTAGAATCACTTTAGGGACACGGCGGTGCCAAACAGAGACCATCCGTCTGTTTGTGGAGTGGTGCACCCCCCCCCAACTAAATACCCGTCCAAATGTGGGGTCGGTACCTGATCGGAGCGTCTTCCCTGGAGGTTGGTCTAGTCCACGGTCATGTGGACGATCTCCTCAGTGGGACAGAAGTAGAAAACACCCTCCAGGCTCCTGATCCAGGCCACAGGTATGAGCCACACCCCAGTGGCCATGGGAAAATAGTAAGGGAAGTGTGGGGGGGGGAGTGTATCTGCTGAAATCTCACGCCATCGTGTCTGTGATGCAAAGTCAGAAATGCCCATTTCTTCTAAACTGCCCCTGTTCAGATCCATTTATTTAATTGAATTTCTCTGCAGAATTGATTTAGTTCTACTCCATAAATGTCATTATCTGAACTGGATCCAATGGTACAATAAACCAATCATTAAGGAATATGACATGCATTTTTCATAAACAATATTTAGGTTTTATTTCTATAGACCCTATCAAAAAGAGAAAATCGCAGCTTATCAATTAGTCACTAATCGATCAATAAGGTCAACCAACTAATGATTAATGGATTAATCAATAGTTTTTGTCCCTACATCAGACATGTGTGCGTAATTGTTTCTAGACGGCTGCTTAATAAACAAGCACAGAGGCTATTGTACGACAGTGTGTTTGTTTTTATATTGTAGATTTGATGTTACTCTGCTGCTATAAAGATGTCAGTGGTCTGTTTTTGCCATTTAGACTGTCATTTATATAAACACCAGCAATTTCCTTGTCATGATTCAGTTGTTCCTGATTACAGATACAAATTAATATATGATGGGTTTTAGTATTAAGTTGGGATTAAGCAGAATTAATATCAGTAATGGAATTGTAATATAAGGGTGTGTGTCAGTGTGTGTGTGTGTGTGTGTGTGTGTGTATGCTGCATACAGTCACGGAAAAAATTATTAGACCAATTATTATTATTATTAGATCAATGCCATTGTCTGGTACAACTAAAGATACATTTGTTTGGACAAATATAATAATAACAACAAAAATAGCTCATAGCAGTTTAATTTCAGAGCTGATATCTGTCCTTTTAACATGTTTTCTTGATAAAAAACCAAACTCGCTTCAGTTCTTACATCAATATCTATGCCATTGTACTGACAAAAACAGTGCTTTTATTCATTCCATGTTTACTTCTCTGTGCGTTTTAGTCACATGACACGCACAGGAGTTAGGACTGGATTGCATAACTATTGTTTTTGATAACTTTTGATGGTCTCATATGGTTTTTTTTTTTTCTGTGACTGTTTGTGTCGGATAAATGGAGAAATAGAAAGGAAGTAAATGGCAGCCATGTTTTGGAATTGGGGCATGTCAGCCAGGGCTGCTGTGTCAGAATCTCCTGATGCCCACTCTGCCCGTCCTAAAACTGGATAACCTTGGGAGGCAGATTGGGGTCACTACTATCAAATTAGATACATCACTCACAAATACACACACAGACATACATACACATATACTGTACATGCATGCACAATTGCAGACCACAAATCCCTTGGACGCGGTCGCAGTGGAGAAGGTAAACTTGGTGGCATCCATAGAAAAACCTAAACAGTCTTCCATTGAGCTTTTGCGATGCGTTATAGATCCATTTTCCCTTCCCATGTACAGAAACAACAAAAACACCTTTAAAAAGCACACCATTCAGCTTTTATTTATCATTATTCCCATTTGTGACAGTTGTAATAATAGGAGTAAGAATTACACGGAAGGTAGCCACCGCTGCCTGCTGTGCATCTTTCAGCAGCGAAAAAAAAGAGACACAATAATTATAGTACAAGACTTTACTGTCAATAGAAAATGTGTTCAATATTTCAGTTTTACAGGGGTGAGTAGGAAAATAAAGTTATTTTCTAAATGTTGTATCCACTGCTTTTGACCATAATTGTGCCTCTGGTTCTGGTTGCTCCTCAGAGTCTTTTGGCTTCCTTTTTTTTTTTTTTTTGGGTAAATTCAAAATTTGCAGGAAACCTCACCATGTTTTCATTATTGTCACATCTGTAATGGAAAAAAAGAGGAATTACTAAGTGTAATCCTGCATACAGGAGTGTACGTGTGGGACACTTCTTTTTCTTAGTCCCGTTGGCATCAGGAAACTGTGGGTTTTTTTCCCCTCATTTTTGTCTTGAAGTGAGTGAAGGTTTTTTGATATTGCACTGTTACGCCTCAATAGTGGTGGTGGGATGAATAACATAGTGTGTGTCTTTATTAAAGTGACTTAGTGATGAATCACCCTCGTGCCTGAATCATACATCAATAACCAACTTTCCACATTGATCCATGATGATGAAGATACAAAAAAATAAATAAATAAAAATTGAAGACATGGTAAAACAGCACATTGTCAATAATTTAGATACCCTCCAAAATTTCAATACATTTGGCTGATGCTTTCATCCAAAGTGACTTATAAGGTGTATAACGCATGTATAGCGTAAAGGGCCTTGCCCAAGGGCCCACCTGGGATTTGAAGTGGCAACTTTCCACATTAAAGTCAGCGGTTTAAACCACTAAGCTATCCAGTTCACAAATCACTCATTTTCAGGGGAGTTCATGTCTTATTAAGAGTAACCAAGCTCCCCCTGGCTCCTCTGTGTTTTATATGAGATATTCTGGAAATGAGACTTTTAAAGTTTGACTTTGGTTCATTTGCAAAACTCACCCTAAAATTGTTCACTCAGCTAGCCATCTGTCATAACGAGTGAACGCTTTGAATTGACAAAAGTCCAGATACACTTATTTTAGCTTTCATTAATCTGCTCCAACATTAAAGTCTACTAGCATGTGTTTATACAGAATGGAAATCACTCTGTGGGTCATTTACGTGAGGCTGTGATTTTGTTTTGTTGCGTTGCTAATGAAATATTAAACTATCGCCTCAGATGCCAAATTAAGAAAAAAAAAAAAAGCAATTATATCGAATAAGCAAAAACTGATATCAAATGGTTGTTTTTATAAGCTGACTGCTAAATATAGATGTCATGTTTTATAAATGTTTGAATGCACCACAGCAAAAAAAAAACAAAACACTAGTTCTACATTCATTCAGTCTGTAGCAGGTTTTAAACCAACTTATAATAAATTACTTACTTATAAATTACTTATTACTTATTATAAATGAGTGAGATTAAAATGTGGAATCGTAATAATAATGATAATTTAAGAATTTAACTGAGAAGTCACCAGAATGTTATCTACAATAACTGAGTGATACCCATGCATTTTTTTTTTTTAGTTCAACATGCCTTACCATGATTACATCTACAAGATTTAGCAAGTGGAGAATTGAGAAAGTCCCAAATCTAAGATGTGACTGAATAATTAGTTTACAGTGCTACTGACAAAAAAGGTGGATAGTGCCATTGTATGTGTCTGAGCGATGAGATGAAAAGAATGTCAACCTATTTTTAAATGTCACTGTCTCTTTTTGTTCTGAATCCCTGCTCTACTTTATGCCACAGATCTAAACTGGGTCAACATCACATGTGGTGCCCCGGTGGGCTCTTCTGTGTGCGTATGTGTGCATGTGTCTGAATGCTTCAAGCCATGATCATGTGCATCTTACCACACACCACCAACACTTTAAAGGGGGTGTCTGCCAGTTGCCTCAAGTGAGTCACAAAGGTGGCTAAACAATTACAAATGAGTTTTTTCCCCCCCCCCACATGTAATTATTGCCTATCATTCCCAATTAAGAGTGAGCTGGCATTATCAGATTGCCTGTTACTGTGCCCATTATTAAAGAGAGAGAGAGAGGTAGCTTTGGAAAACAGGAAGTGAAGTAGTGTTGTGCATGTGTGTAGGTCCATAGCCGGGGTGCATGTTTTCATGTTTTGCTTTCAGGGTGTGTGTACAAACCATAGCATATTCTTGGCTATGGTTAGCTGTAGTGTAACAGTGAGACATGGATTGCCCTGTTGGAGCCTTCAGATTAATAGACACTGATAATAACACACAACTCAAAGCGCTTCTGTCCTTAATGAAGATGGATCTAGCCGTGCTTGGCGGTGCACAGGCACTCGGGGTGGCAGTCTGCCAGTCACAGCCAAGTGACATCTGGGAACAGCTCAATGCAAAGGGCGGGAGGGGGCAAGATTCACCAGAGAGTACAATTTCATAACATTATCATGTTATATCATAATCCATTGTTTGTGGCTCATAAGATTAATGTCAGGGCCGGCAGTTATCACTCTTGTTGTTTAGACTAATGGTTATAGTAAATTATTCATTTCCTCCTATTGATTTGCGACGCAACTCATGCTGACAAAGTTGACAGCACAGGTTGACTGATATGGAGTATATCTAATTTGACTACGGGAGGTAAGGAATAGGAATGAAGTAGGGCGACGAGGGAAGAGAGAGAAGTGAGACAAACCTACGTGTCATAACACAGACGGATATGGCAGAAATGATGCTCCATATCTATTAACGCCCATATAGTGTTGGACAAGTGATATATCTTCAGAAATTAAAGGTCAACTTTTAGTTTAAGAAGCAGTGTCAAGTAAAATGTTACATATTGCCTTGTTTTTTTAAAAATTTTTTTATCCATGTTAAAAATACATTCATTTCTAGTTTAACATAAGTTCTATTTACCTATGTTATTGCTTTCCATAGATAGAATGGGCTGATATAAAACAGTAAGGGCTGACATTTACATCTGTTGCGCTTTGGGTCAAAACTGACCACATATACTTTCATATGAACACGGGAGAAAGTTTAATTTATTTTCCAAAAATAACACTTTATTCTGGCCAGTCACACAGCAAGACTTTATTGAACAAGCGTCTTCTCCGGCAAGTAAAAGAGACCGGGGTGTGTGCGTGGGATTATATTTGCTTTGTGCAACTGAAGTCAACATGACTTTCTGAATCAGAATTTTGATATATTACATAATTTTATTAGACTGTTATCATAAAAATTTCATTACAATTATTTTAGGTTTTTTTTGTGTGTGTGTGTTTTGTCTTGGATTTGTTATATAAGCCTAACTCTTAATTGCTTCTAGCACTATCAACTTTTTTTTTTAGATATTAAAAAAAGGCTAAATTAATTATTTTTATTGCGTACAAAAGGTCATTAATGAGGATGTAATGAAGACCAATGCAAAACATGTTTTACATAACCAAAGTGAAAATATGTAATAATTAAAAAAATAATTGTAAGTTAAACATTTTTTGATTTTCCACATTTGGCTTAGAGTACTACAGGAAAACACTCAGGCTTATCATCAGTGGACTAACTGTGATTATGTTTTATATTTTCTCTGGTTAGATGAATTAAGTGGTGGCTGGTAAAGTGGGTCAGAGGTGCCGTCCCTGTAATTTTTAAGAGCCCATTAGAGTGAAACCACAGCCAGTGTTTGTGTAAGAAGACAGGTGGGTGTTGAGGTCACTTCCTCTGGCAGCAGTGGCAGGCATCACAGGGCGAGCATTGATGGGTGGTGGCATTGCCTCCTGTTGCATCACTAATAATGAACAGTGACAAGTTCTGCACCGCCACAATAAATCACAGGCCACACTGGAGACCCTGAAGACCAGGCCGGGGAGCACGCTCTCTCTGCTGTGTGGTGTTAGCGCTGATGAACAAAATGACTGGATGGCTGTAACAACGACTATCTCTATAACTCATTCACAGATGCAGCGGTCTCATCCCCATCTCCGATAGTCGTAGGCTCTGATTAGCTGGTACGACTGTCACTCAAGAATCCTGGTCTCTTACTGGCTGCTTTGTGGGTAGTGATTTTTTTTTTTCTCCAGAAAACCACTATTGTTCCTGAAGCATATAATATTTAAGTGTAGACTCTAGAGATGAGGAGGTGTGTGGGTTGGTGTTTGCGTAGAAGCTGCAGTGAGGGCGGATGCTGAAGCAGGAAAAGTGGTACAGGAGTGTCTATTGAATAAAGTGAGAGGAGCTCCCTTTCTCTCCCCCCTTCCCCTTGCCTTTACCTCTTTGACAGCCACACTAGCCCTGTTTGATATCTCTCCGCTGTGTTCCACAGCTCTGCAGATTCCCTTGTCTCATTTGCATTCCCTTAAAGCACACTTCCATTAAAGTCTCTCCCTGTTTTTGTGTCTCTTCCCTCTTTCCTTCTGTTTCTTCAAATAGGTCTTTTTTCCCTGGGTTGCTGTTTTGGAGGGAGCCTTATTCCCTGTTGACTACACAGCCTATCCTCGCTCTCCCTGAGTCAGTAATCATACACATTGGCCCTAATACACAGGCCATTACAAGAGCTCTGATGTTCCATCTGCACACTACCGGCACAATGGTGTCATTATATAAACAGCCCTGCTGCTGCAGCCAGCGAGATACTACCACACCAGAGCTCCGGCCTTAACTGACCTACCCCAGTAAATGGAGAAGTGTTGGGATGATCTGACCTGAATGTGCTTGTTTAGTCACTGCTAGCTTAACAACATTATCCATCCTGAATAAATGCGCCAGTGTTAACATTACAGTAGGCTATCAGTTCTCACTAACACTGCATCTGTGTGGGACGCTGAGCATCAATGCAAATAGAATAAAATCAGGTTATTGTGAAGGAATAATATGTAATGCTATTATGGTATCTTTGCTAGCAACAACATTCCCAAAAAGGATTAGAGAGATTAGTGATAGGCTAACTGGAAGATAAAATTGAAGTTGGTGGGAGTATGGAGATTCATACAAAGTGGAATTATATTTTTTTATGGAGTGACATTGATTCAGTTTTGTTTTGGCAGCTGCAAAGTGTATGTAGGTGTTTTGTAAAGTTTTAACTCTCTCGAGATGTTCTAGCCAATTAAAGTCAATGGGTAGATCCCATTTCCTATGATTTGATTACTCCACACTCCAAGATCCTCATTTAACCCAAAGCCATCGTCATGGAAGTTTCAAAGCACTAATTTCTGCTCTAAAGAGTGAGGATCTAGGAGGGAACAATGAGCACAGATACCCAAGGCCATCCTTCACAGATGTTTTCTTTTGGAAATATTGGATTTACAATGGGATAGATGGATATGCAAATAATTATTCAATTAAAAATACATTACTGTTCCTAGAAATTCTTAATGTGCATTTGATGTTATAGCATTGAGGCTTTATCCACTGTAGAAGGGAAGAGGTGTTCTGCAAAGCAAACTATTGTAAGATGACCAGAGCACATGCTGCAAGGATGCAGACGCTCTTATGTTAATGCGATGTTGCTTAAAGGAAGAAAAACTGGATAATGGACACAAAGATGGTGCCATTGAACCCTATGAAAGCTGCTCAGAGGCGCATGATACAAAAAAAAAAAAAATCCAAAAAATCTTCATGCCTCTAGATTCTGGCCTTAAAATTAATTTGCCCTTTCAAATTGACAGCCACAAAACCTATTCAGAACTGTATCGGCTCTCATTTCCTGTGATTGTGGATGTGTAAAATGCAACACTGTGCTTTTGGTACCAGTGTGCACCATGTGACAACCCTAGATATTGCAGCTCCAAGTGTTGGCCACTACATCAAAATTGCTTTACAGCTCCTTCCAGGGGTTGAGGATAAATGTGCAGTCTCTCTCTCGCTCACAACCGTAAGTGGAAATGCAGTTTGTGAAAAATGGTGTTTCGGTTATGTTTCTTGAGGTATATCAAAGTTTAGCAAGTAAATTCTTTCACAGATAATGGTATAGTACCCTGAGAGACATCGTCCTTGATGTTACTTTGAGCGAAAAAGGTTCTTGTACAATGTACATTATAATTCCATGGATGATCTGATTCCATACACAGCACTAATGGAGGATTTTAGCACACCAGATAAGTGTATCCAAATCATCGCTTTGGCTAATTTAAATAATCATTGGATTAAATTCAACTGTCATACCTCAACATCCTGAAAGGTAGGTTTGACAGTAAAAACACAGCCTCCCACTCAGCAGAGCTCGATCGCAGATGGTGATGGTAATGATATTTCATGCTATGTCTGTTACATTTCAAAGTAAAAGGAGGATAATTACATTCACTTTGGCGAGTGATTAGGTTTATGGAGGTGAAGAAGTAATTAATGAATTCTATCTCATCCTCATTTATTGTTACACTTCCTTGTATTGCTCCCTCTTGCCTAACTCAAGAGAGTACAAAAGAGTATCAAGTGTGACAAAGCTTCAGAGCAGATGAGTCAGAGGGAGAATTACTTAGAGGCCCCCAGGCGAAGCATACGTTTTTGTCGTTCTCTGCAGTCTCATCAAACTCTAATACTACATGGCTAGCCTTCACCGACTCCAGTGATACTTCCCTTTGAAATAAAGAGCCTCAAACCTGACTGATACAGCACTGAGTAAAAATTTAGTTGTTTTCAGTTCATGCCGATTTAAGTGGATGTTGGTAGTTTATTTCAACTGAATTTTTACTTGATTACAAATATTTAATGCAGCAGTTTGCATAGCTTTCTGATTTGTAAGTGAGATGTGATTGCCATTCAGTTTTGTACACTTCGCTGTGCCGGTTGCTAGGAGGCAATCATTTCCTTCATAGCGGGAGCTTTGCCACTGAACCAATAATTTGTTGTTGAAGCATCTGAAGCAAGTTTTTAAGGCATCAATCCTAATAGCGCAGGAAATGCAGTTGCTCTATCTTATGATGTAAAGACTTCTTTTTTGCGCGAAGCAACTGAACTGACCGCCGTAATTTACGACTTTCAGATCTTTAAATCAATCACAAATGTTTTCCTAACCATGCAAATATATGCCTGTGTGTTTTCCTGCTTACTACTTTGCTCCCCTGTTGCCCTGCCTGATTTTCACTTGTTCATACAACATACCTCATCTTGCAATGTATTGATATGCTAATTAAGATATTTGCAGTTGCCAGAGCCCTTTATGTGAGCAGCACATCACTGGCAAGCTCTCAGTACTAAAAAAAAAAAAAAAAAAAAAAAAAAATTTTAGATCTGCAGCGTTAGTCCAATAAGCATCGTGGATCTATGGTTTTCTGAACACAAACTTGCAAGTTACACACACACACAAACACTGAGTCGACTCATACTTATGGCATCGTGCTTGTCTCTTCCATGCTGATATAAAATTACCCTCAGTGGGGGAAAATGTGGGAGAGAAAGCCTAAAGCTGTAGCAGCTCTGAGAGTTGCACCAGCTTTTCTAATTATGCAGCAAAAAACTGTCTATGTAAACTCTTTGTTCTCACTCCTTTTGATTCCGGTCTGGTAATGTCCCTAAATGCCACTTTCTTCTATGCACAAATTATTCACATCATGGGGTAAACATGAATGGCTCTCATGACAGTCACATAGACGGTCTTTAGTAGTACCCCACCCCATATAAAAAGCACTTGTTGTGACACCTCGTTCTTGATGAGCATGTCTGCAAAAAGCAAACAGATCCTAATGATCATGGTGATTATCGTAATGATCCAATAGAAGTGGATAATGAGGTTATTTGCTTTGGATCAAGGCAGCCTGTAAATTAATAGCTGGAGAAACAGAGGGTAGCATTTGACACAAGATAACAAAGCTGTGTACTTAAGTGTAACGCTGCCACCGCTCTGATTAAACAGCCACATGTCTGTCTTTTGTGGTGATACGAGACTCTTCCTCTCCTCGAGTCCTCAACCTTCTTGGCTTTTTACAAGTGCAGGAAAATTACTGTCCTTTCTGATACTTTGTGGGCTCTAGTCTCAGAGGGATATGATGTTCTGCTCTATTAGAAAAGAAACTGTGATGATAATAACGGTGGATGTGATCAGTGCAAAAGGTCAGCTTCTGGCCTCAGGCAAGTAACATCCTCCATGTAGGGAGAGCATGACCGAAGACCACCATCACACCCTCCAAAGACTCCCAACCATCCTCCAACTAGCGGCAGGCTGACTCAGACACACAAAGCCAAAAGAAATACTCACCCCCTTTGCCATTATTTCCTGTGTTCTTACTATTCCTTTGCCGTTCTCACTTGGCTATTTTCAGCAGTTTCCCCTCCCACTCTCTTGTTTCTTCTCTTTATGCAGAAAGTCAAGTTTCTTCATTTGCTTCTCACTTCCTTTCCCTGTTTATAAGTTACTGAAGCCGCACCATGCTTTCTATGTTTCACAGCTTTTTTTAGTTACTTTAATCCCTCCTCCTTTAGATCTGTCATTCCTTTTTAATTCCTCCCTTCATTTTGGCCTTCAACCCATCTTCGCTTCCCTCCTTAATCCCTGTTGTTCTTCCTTCCTACCACATTGGAATTGGAAGTCGTGTAATGCCTTTTTCTTTTGTCACAAAATAAAATCAATTTATCTACCCTGCACTTTTCTGTTCTTCCCCTCCCTCATTCCCCACCCTCTTTACTTTTTCTCATCCTCATCATCCAAGTCTGCGGGAGAGCTGTTGTTGGAAAGTATAGACAGTCAAAAGAAACAAGAGGGAAGACATATTCTTCCCATTAAAGCCACAAAAGTTGGGGAGGAGGGGAAAAAAAAAAAGGTTTGTCACTGCACAGGAGGGGATCACTTTTTGACCATTAATAATACAGGGAGATTGGGAGGGATAAGAGAGGCAGCTGCAGAGGAAAGAAAGGTTCTGTATGTGAGAGAGAGAGGGGGGGGGCTTCTACAGCACCACACTACATGGCTATTTCTATTTGTTTACCGCTTTTCTACCTTGTCTTTGTCTCTCCTGCTCTCCCTCTGAGCTTGTCCTTTTCTCTCCGATGCTGGTCATAGAGGGTGGTGGCAAACAAACTCAAATTAAGGCAATGTCTGCATTAGTGTGCGGTTGTGTGTGTTTTGTGCATGACAGAAATAAATGCCAGCATAAAGAACAGCTGCTGTCGATGTACTTTAAACCACTTGAATTCTCTCTCCCTCTTCACTGTTTGCTCTCCCCTTCACTTGCTCTTACTCCACTATACCAAACATACTAATCCACACAGTGACAACCAGTTGGGTCGGTGGCTGTGAGCCGGGCGTTGCCACAGGGGAAGAGGGTAAATATCAGAGAAGGTCAGAACAGGGAGGGGCTGGAGAGGTGGAAGGGAAGCCAAATCAGTTGTGATGAAGAGAGGAGGGAACCCACAAAGTCACTGAGGATCTGCCATCTTGACTTCCAGGAAAATAGAGCTTAACTATGCCTGTCCTACAAAAAATGATGACTTATTTTTAGGTTTTAAAGTTTAGAAGTAAAGAGGGTCACGGTTGGAACAAAAAAAAAAAACGAAGGACCTTTTCAATTTAATATTTCCAATGAACTTTTTGTAAAGCATGTTTTAATACAGACAGAGACTGAATTTAAAGTAGAGTCAATTAAATAAATAGGATGGAGGGTAGGAGCAAAGGAAATCCTTTATCCCTGTCCCCCTACTCCACTAAAAAAAAACCTGACAGATGCAGTCCAATCTGCCTGTTTCATCAGCAAACTCAGCAGGAGGAGTATTAGCTCTAACAATACTGTCTTTACCGAACCCTATCGTCTGGCCCCGAAGGGGCAGAGCAGGCTCTACTGTCAAAAATCAGAGCTCAAGTTCCAGATTATGATTTATTTCATTAGGCAAATGAGATGTGTGAGCCCTACGGCACTGCTCAGTGAGTCACCACTTTTCAGTGTCTCGCCTCATGTGCACATCCATACACAAACAAACACACAATCACACACGCTCAGACAGAAGACATGTATTTTTCACATGTTGAGTTTAGCTCCAACAGCTCTAAAACATATGTAGCACGTCTGATTCAATCAAGTGTTCGAACACTGTAAAGTGATGTTAGTGGGAACAGCTGTTGCCATGCCAGCCTCCACAAAATGGCCTCGAATCTCCCCATCTGATCATTTTGCCAGACCATCTCCTCTCCTCTCCTCTCATATACCATTTATTATGCTCTACCATCCATGAGCGACTCATTTTTGTGCAGAGTTATTATCGCATATTTTGGTGATAAACACAGAATAAATTAGTCAACACTGCCTAATTCAAATGCCACATTAGAGAGGACAAAGAATGAAAAACATAACAGTAAAATAATTCCTCTTTATGGCCATACAGAGTATTTCTTCCTCACTATATTAATTCTTCCATTCTTTCTTTGCAGGATCACCCTCAGGGAGGGTGTAAGCTAAGGAGGTGTGTCGCCCCACTCACCTGTGCCTGCTGACTGGCTCTACGCTGTAGCCCCGCCCCTTTCCCTACCCCCTGGACAGTCTCCATCATGGCTTTTGCACTCTGGATTGTCCTCTCCTGTGCAGTCGCTTTCAGCAACATTGCTCCGCCATCTCAAGGTATGTATGAATTATTTACACTGGTGTCCTTCCCACCAAAACACATACCAGTTGTTTCAGGGTTCTACCAAACCATGAGGAAACAAACGGACCATTTTTATAGTCATTCTACCGTCAGTGAAGGCTGTTGCACAGTGCACAATATATCATAATATTGGATATTGTCCTCTCTAGTGCTCTTCATGGACAACCCCCCTTTTTAAAAATCTCTTCTAAGTCATCTAAGTGTTTAAGCTTTAGTCACTTATTTGACTAGAATGTACACATACAGCTTACTTTAGTGCCACTTTGCATCCATGCAACAGTATATGATCTTTTTTCCATCAATTTCTGGAATGTCTCAGTGTTGCTGTGTCTGTCATGTCTTTCCAACCTTTTGAATGTAACAGCCCCACTGATTTTGTCATTATTTGCACCTCAGGTTAAGCTGCAAACCAACTATTTCATGGTTGCAGCTTGAAAATCATTTCAAGTCCAAGTTTATTTGTGGTTGAAATAACATTCTGTATGGTTAGGTGCACAAACCATAAAAGTAACTGTTCCATGTTAGTGGAAAAGTATTGACTGGGGGGTATTTTAAATATTGTAGCATAACATTAGGAATGACTATACAGGTCTGCCTGTATGCAGTATTAATGATTTGTGTTTTTGTGTACTTATACAGTATATGGTGTATGTAGCATGAATAATTTAGTATTAATTCAGTGAGCGACCCTGAAATGTTGCATGTAAGCCCTCGTTGGATTCACTGTGCCCTGTAACTGGCCTGAACAGGTTATTGCAAATGAGGATCTAATATTTATACCTATGAAGGTTGTAAACATATTGACTTGCTGACCAGGCTAGAAACACTGCACTTGATTAAGCACACTGTCTCTGCAGAGAGAGAGAGAGAGAGAGACAGAGAGAGAGAGAGAGAGAAAGAGAGTGTGAGCGAGGTGGAGAGTGTATGTGTGAATGTCAATAAAATTTCTTGTCATCTTGATGTTAGTTGGAGCGTGGCAGGAGTATAAGGGGGAATCCGTGCATGTAATGGCACCATATGTGTGACCTGCTTGAATGTGCCATGTACCATAAGATTTTCCATTTTGTGGTAGCGTGTGTTTGTGTGTGTGAGCTGTTGTAAGCCTGGCAGCAGGTGACCTGGTTGGATTGAAGTGATACCAGAGGGTGTGTGTGCAATGGAAGATGTGCATGAGAGAAGGGGCAGGGACTGAGGGCAGAGAAGGGAAAGGAAAGGAGGGGCCACTGGGTGTCCTGCTAGTGGCCTGCCACACAGACAGCAGCGCACCATCTGCTGTACGCTCTCAGTTATCTGTGTGCCAACGAGCCATTGGGTGATGGACAGCGAGGTCGAAGGAGAAACGCAAGAGGACAGCGTGGTCATCAAAGGGGAGGGCCTAGCGATGAAGCAGGAGGAGTTAAAGTAAATAAACAGTGTTACTTTGCATGTGTCGGCACTGGCTTTCGCAGTCCCTCTGCTCTGATTGGCCATGTGGTTCTAATTTGACGAGGTGCTGTTTTTTTACATCTTAATTTGGATGCTTCTGTAACACTGAATTTGTGTAGCGTACGTTCTGTTCTGTGAGACACATTTGGCCTCTGGCATTGTGTTACTTTATGTTTGTGTGTGTGTGTGTGTGTGTGTGTGTGTGGGTGTGTATATTTGTTGCAGTATAAGCCTCCAACTATCTGTGTGACCTGGCACATAGGGAGTATTAATAATGTATAAATAATCAATTGACTGTTATCTGTATTCAGCCCCAAAGCACTGGCTCAACATTTGGTTTTATGAAATTGGGAAATCTTTTTTCTCACTGAATTAGGCTCAAAGGCATGTATGTACACACACACACACACACACACACACGCTTTTGTGCACCCACACCGTTTTGATACACAAATTTTGGCGGCTGAATTTTGGCTTCTCTCTATTCTGGTCTGACCAGAGGAGCTGGAGAGAGAGGAGGAAAAGTGCACAGAAGAAAGCGGCTGAGTTTTGATGTGACAAGAGCAGCTAAAATCACTCTTAGGCTAATCAGAGCTCATTTGGAAACCTGCAGGATCATCACACATGGCTTCACAGTCTAATGTGTACCCTTGCTACTCCTCTTTGTCCTGATTAATCTGCCATGCTTTAACCCCACTCTTCTCCTGGCTGCACATTCTAATATTTACCCCTAATGCGCACACATTTATTCTCCTCTAGAACCAGCTATTTAACCAGAATATTCCTAAGCAGCATGACTTATATACACACGATTCATCCCTGCTCTTTCCCTCCCTCTGCATTTGCTCGTCTCACACAGCGAATATTTATCCTGTTAAATCACTCAACAATTTTCTATTTCTCTCAAACAAAACATTTGCTTCATGAATATAACCTCATACTAACCTATAGTCAAATAAAACCATGTTCCCTTTGGTAGACAGACAATGCCGCTGCTCGCCCACCCCGGCACGCTCCCTGACAGACTGACACATGTACCCTGACAAACAAAATGTCCCGCTGATTCCACAGAATGCTTGAGAATGTACAACCCTTCATATGCAGTGTTGCTGCTCTGAAAGCCCATTAGGCTTGCTTAATGTGGCAGGCATTGCAGGCAGCTGCGCCATACGTACGTGATGAAGTCCTGACACAGAGCTTTCATTTAGCACACTGCAAGCATCTGTATGTGTGTGTGTGTGTGTGTGTGTGTGTGTGTGTGCTTCAGTATTGTGTGCAGCAGTGGTGTCTGCCAGACCATTATCAGGCTATTTGCGAAACACTTTGAGTTTTTAATGTGTGTGAATTTGTTGAACATACAGAGTACACATAGAGTGTTTACAGTGTATGAGTACATAGTGATGTGAATGTGCAGGAGTCTGTGTGGTTTTTGTGTTTACATGAGTGTGTTCACATGTCCAGATGGGTGTGTGTGTGTGTGTGTGTGGGTAAGAGAGTGAGCTTTTGTTTGAGTGTGTGTGTGTGCCACTCATATCAGCATGCCAGTGCCAGCTGACTGGTGGAATCTGTTCTCATCTCCCCTGTATTTAAGCCTTTGCTCTCAGATCAGTCGCGTGGAAAGGCCCCTGGTCCTTTAGTGCACACGCAGACATTTTTATCTGTCTCTTCCTCTTCTCCCTTGCTTTTTGCTGCTGTGCCTTTTCCCCTGAACTGTAGCTATTATTTAAGGATGGGAGACTAGCTGTTTTTACACATCTTCTCAACAAAGTATTTTAGTCTCTTGACTGTCCTTGTGTGGTGACAGAACGTCTGAATGGGGACTGAATTCTATGCAGTATTTTGCTTTCTGTGTTCCGAGGATGTTTAGTTATTTTTCATGGAGGGCATATCAAGAATTCACCATGCCTTTGCAAGGCAGATGCTTTTTTATGACGGCACTTACAGTTTTTCCAGGTCTAAGTAGATTCTTACATTTTTTATTGTGAGTTCAGATCTAAAAAAAAAAAAAAATACTTGAAATAACCACATCCAATATTGACTTTTTGTAGAGAGACAGAATACTTTCAGGCTCGCTCGGTACTGTAATATTAAAATGATAATTCCAAAACTGCAATACTCACTAATTCATAAGAATTGATTCTTTGACAGCCTTGTAGCAATAATATTTTGAGAGGAGGCAATAAAGCGTTGCAGCCACAAACTTTGTTGCGTGCAGTGTGTTTTTTCTTGTATAATTTGTTGAACAGTGAAGTGTTGCCTCTTGGTGTGATTTGTAAACTCATAGCTCTATTTCTGTTAGTACCAGATAAGTACTGATGCTGTTGTTGTAGACTTTTATTTTTTACAGATACTATTGAATTCTACTATTTTTTGGTAATTATAGTCGGTCTATTAACCCTTAGGTGTCCACGGTCCGAGCCCTGCGACCGAATCACATGACATTTTCCACACGTTGTAGCATTGGATCTTGGTCAGTTCGATCACTGGGAGCAATTGCATTTGAAAGTGTAGACTTAAAACACTCTATGACTTTATTTGATGTATGAAAATGAGCTGGACTGGGTGTTATATTTCTAATCATATCTACGTCATTTTTTTTGTCCATTTCAAAACTGAAAAAAAAAAAAAAAAAGGT